>JAINUT010000123.1:0-10641 GCA_020205555.1 Panax stipuleanatus
AGTTTTGTGGAGAAACCATGCAATTGAGGAAATGACCTGGGAGTTGGAATCGGAAATGAAAGCGAGGTATCCTCACCTTTTCGACATACCAGGTACGTACGTCAATTTCGAGGACGAAATTTCATAAGGAGGGGAGGTTGTAAGACCCCAACTTTTATGAATAAAGATTTAATTTTCTTTATATTATTTCGAAATAGTAAGGTGTTGATTTGATAAATATGAAAGTTATGGGTGAAATGTGCAAACATTTTTAAAATGAGCAAGTGGTTATAAAATTCTTGTTGTCGGGGAATATTCGTTTGGTCGTGGAATATTCTTGTTGTCGGGGAATATTCGTACGACGGCGCAGCTATTTGTGGGCCCCCACAACGGAATAACTGTCGGATATAGAAAGCGACAGAAATAACTTTTTACAAGATAACGGCGTAGTTGTTACCGTTAGTACTGTTGAAATACCCGGTGGTTAAAATACAGTGATACACGGTGTTGCATAGTAGCACACGGTATTGCACAGTATTTCGAATTATTGAGTCTTACGTGAGAAGCCATTACTCAATTATTGTTACAGTAATTACTGTTCAATATTTTATTATTGACTCAATAATTGCTACGTTGATATTTTATATTATTGACTCAATAATTGTTACATTGATATTTTATTGACTCAATAATTGCTACGTTGCCATTTTATATGATTGATTCAATAATGGCTACAGTTGATATTTTGTAGTATTGATTCAATAATTGTCGTTGCACAGTATTTCACGTTATCAACTCAATAATTCATATTATTTGAATAATATTATTAGATAGCATTATTGACAATGTCTAAGGAAGTTCTGTCTAGGAGGGGTTATTTAATTGCGCGCCAGTAAGGAGAAGTCCTTATCGGAAGGCCCCCTCTTTCCTGGGAACGACCTGGTTGTTAATATTGTAGTTCTAATATTATTTGTGAATAATTAATTATTGATTTATATGATAAGGAAATATTTATTTTGTGGATATTAAAGAAGGAATTGGCGCTGATGAGTTTTTATCAATATTTTGGTGTGAGAAATCATCTGTTTATGGATTTCGGATAATTTATGTTTGGAATTTGGAAAAACTTCCTTCTGCAAAGTTGTAGAGAATTAAATTTCCTATGGAAGGACATAGAATTTGTATTTTTCTGACAAAGGGGCTATTTGTTATGAATTATTGAAGTTTCAAAAATAAATATTTTTTTAATGGGTGGGCCCCACTTGTTGTTGAAAAATCTGATTTTTAGCAGCCGGCGGCGGAATTTTTTAAAATATAATATTTTATTATTTAGTCTCCTTTGGCATCCTAAGCTTTTCCTATAAATAGGGTGCTTAGGTTAGAATTGAAAATCACACCAGAATCAGAAGTTTTCTCTCTATAATATCGAGCGTATTTTTGTGAGTATTTCAATACTTTGAGTGTTGTATTCAGTGCAAGTTTCCTTCGGTATTATATCCGATATTCCAGTCAGAGGTACTATCTTTTTGAGGTAAGGGATGTTATTTTCTTCGTAAATGATGTTATTCTTTTCAATATCATTATACAGAAATATTGTCATGGATTTTATGTTGAAATTCTTACTTTTTCCGTCGGGGTTACTATTCACGTATACGGCACTATTCACGGAAAAATTAAATTTTCTTCTATTTGTCCAAATTGCTTGTTAAGGTTACTATCTTTGATTGTATCCAAGTTTTGAGCTCTATTCTTGAATTTTGCTCCATAATTGATTATTACGAGGTTTTGAATTGGATATACTAAAATACGAATCCTTAGTCTTTGTCTTTTATCTCACTGGATTCGTTTTTTTAAATATTTTTCATCATTCTCAGTCCTAAAAGGTGATGTAACTGAATATCTTTGGCCTGTAGAGCAAAGATGAATGATTACTGATGATATCTTTGGCCTGTAGAGCAAAGATGAATGATTACCTGATGAATATCTTTGGCCTGTAGTGCAAAGATGACAGGTGTTGAGATGAATATGACCACTGATGATACAAATGAATATCTTTGGCCTGTAGTGCAAAGATGAATATTTGATTCGAGATGTATATTGATTGATGTTACAGGGATAAAATATTGATGATGGACTTTTAAATCATAGAAGATAGTAGACTTGATTCTCTGCTTAACTCTTCTAATGAATTGTTATTTCCGCTGCGAATATTGATCTAAGATTGGTTGTCCATTATATTTTATCTGATTTATTGAAGGCTAACGATAATTTATTTTCCATTATCTTAGTCATAATATTCTTTACTGAGCTAGTTGAGCTCACCCTTTTCATCTGTTGTCCTCTTCAGGAAATGAGAATGTTGCGGGAACTAGTCGGGGGACAGAGTGATGGTCCGAGTTAGAGCAGTAGTAGTCCTCACTATTTCTGATAAATAGTGTGATAATAATTGTAATGAGGACTTAGTTTGAATCTTAATATTTTCTACATATTTGTATTGACACTCACAGTTGTGTGGTCGTATTTTGCACGACCGTATGATATAAAGTTTGTATTTGAATTTGTACCATGTATTTGGCGCTCAGAATGGGTTGGGTTGAATGGACCTATTCTGGCGGCGTCACATGTGATGCCCCCAAATTCATCAATTCTTTGAGCGGAATAATAATATAAAGTAGATAAACAAACTTAATTTACATATCAGAGTTGTCTAATCTCAGGTACACGACCTTTAAAACATTCATTACATGATAGATAATAAATATTATCGTCTTAATAAAGTCTAACCATTATATAAAATATCATAAACCTATTCTTGCAGCTTTCCTTTGCCTTTGTTTTTCCCAGAGCCTTCTTGTTGATCACACTTAGCTGAAAATATTTAATTTAAAGCAAGAATGAGCATTTAATTGCTCAGTAAGTAATATCAGTTAATAAACTTTAGCTGAAAGAAGTAAATATTTCCTTCGAGGTATACTTCTACAACGAAGCGATAGTTGTGAAGTCTTTCGAAACATATCTTAATAACATATCAAATCGTTTAAAAATTTTGAAACGATGTAGTGACTATAAATGCTGAGCGGTCAATGGACCATGAACTTTTATTTTTTATTTCGAAAAGGTTTAAACAGAAATTCATCTGCAAACCGTTCTGGGCTTACGGACATGTAGGGTGATCAGCCCCGTTATGTCCTATATCGATCAATACTATCTGTTTGAATGATAATTCGTTCACTCTGTTCGCCTTGGGCACAAAAACAATTTCCCCATTACGGGTTGTTCATACTCAGTCTGGAGTCCTAACTAAACAATTCAGTTGGACGATCTTATCATAAACAATAAGATTCAATAGTACAATTCAACTATGTCTAGCCGAGTCAAATAGCTTAGACTGTCTTTAAACCATAACTGCATACCAAAATTTAATAGTATGTAACATGATTTTTCATATCAAAGGATTTCTAGTTCAAGAGTTCTTGCAGGAATACAACAGTTCATCAAGTAGGGGCACTTGTATAAATAATGAGATATTAACAAATAACAAACGTATTGAATAAAATTCCACAATTAGAGAATAATTTCATAAACGAATCATGAATATCATTATGGATATGAATAATTTACAATAATTATTCATGAACATGCCTTGTATTTGATAATTTATATTGAATTGGAAACTAACATAATATATACCTGTCTGCACGAATAACAATAGTGCTTAAGGTTTAGATACTTGTACAATGAAAGAGAATAGTTCAGAAACTTGTTCAATAAGAAATTGAGATAAGAAACTTGCTTACAAAATCCATTGCATAAAGTAAATGCAAGGGTTAGGATACTTGCCTGGTCTGCTGCTTACACAACTTAATTTTATCTTTTATACAGACACCTATCATTAATAAGATCATTCTTTCGATTAGAGTAATACCTCGTAACATATAATACTGCTATTTGCAGTCAACACATAGCTTAAGCACATTGTCATATATTCATGTCAGACATTAAAACACATAAGAACGTATACCTCGTCAAACTATGTCGATTTGGTTTGAGTTCCGTATCGTTTCGGCATCCCGATGACATTATCGGATAATTAACGAATTTATTTTTAATGAAACTTTGTTCAAGAACTTAAATATTATATTAGATAATTTAATTATCATTTATAATTTTTTCCAAACATTAAAATTATTTATAATGATTTTTCAAACACTTATATCATTTTTATTGATTTAATTGTTAAATAATTTCATTATCATTAATATTTAAATATTAATAAACTTCATGTCAACACTTTAAAAGTTATTTATTATAACCTAAAAACATTTTTAAAACCTTATATTACCTTTAAATAATTTTTAAGATATTAAAATCATTTTTAAATAATTACCATTAATATTAAATATTAATGTATTTCATTTTCAAATATTAAAAGTTATTTATTATAACTTAAAACATTTTTAAAATATTAATATTACTTTCAAATAATTTTTAAAATATTAAAATCATTTTTAAATAATTACCATTAATATTAAAATATTAATGTTATTCATATCAAAATATTAAAAGTTATTTATTATAACTTAAAAATTTTTAAAACATTTATTTCACCTTTAAATGATTTATAAAACATTTAAATAATTTATTTAATATAATTATTAAATAACTTTATTATCATTAATATTAATATATTAATAAAATTCTTATCAAAATAATATAAGTTATTTATTATAACTTAAAATACTTTCTAAAACCTTAACATCATTTTTAAAATATTAAAACCATTTTTAACTAATTTATTTAATATAAATATTAAATAAATTTATTATCATTAATATTAAATTATTAATGAAATTTAACTCAAAATATTAAAAGTCATTTATTATAACTTAAAATATTTTTTAATACTTTAATATAATTTTAAATGATTTTTAAAATATTAAAATCATTTTTAAGTAATTTATTTAATATAATTATTAAATAAATTTAATATCATTAATATTTAAATAAATTAAATTATTAATGAAATATATCTCAAATTATTAAAAGTTAATTTTTATAAATTAAAATTATTTTATGAATTTTTAATAATTAATTTCTATTATTTTTATTTATTTTAATTAATATAATTAATTTTAATTTAAAACGGTCGCTAAAGGGCTATCGTGACGGAAAGTGTCGCCTTAGATGTTCTTGAGCCTTCAAGAATAGCCCTTAGTACCTACTTTGACCATCAGTAGTTCCGTGTTCAAGTTGTTTTATGGGCTTGAAAGTGTACTAACTATATAGTTTGATGTAATACTACAAGTACAAACAGGTTTCATGGCTAAATTACATCACAACTAGAAGTTATAAACAATCAAAGTGGTTGTCAGATGCTATTCTTCATTTTTTGGGCAGCCCAGAAACTCAAAGTCATGGTCGGTCAATGACATTAAATAACTTTGATTATGTTGCTAATCTAAGTGTTCTAATGGCATGATTGTGTAGTCCATATGTCAGACTACAAATATCAAACACTAACATGGTCCAAAACATTTACAATAGCAAGATCCGAGGTTTGCAAAATGGTTGTCAGAAACTGTTCAACACTTGGAAAATTTTGGGTTTTCTAGAAATTAAAAATCTAATCGGTCAACTATGTTTGACCACTTATATCTTGAGATCTAGACATGGTATGGACTTGATTCCACTTCCAGTCTACTCTCCTCATGGCATAGAACAAGTTTATAATATCAAACACACATAACATCTAACACACAAAGATCTATGAGCTCTGACATATGACTGTCAGACAATATTTTAAAGTTTTTTTTCAAATTTTTGAGATCTTCAATTTCATGCATCTAGTTGTTATAGATCCACAATATAACAACCCAGATCATCAATACACATAATATACAATATATATTAACACTTAAACATAACATTTAACGAAAAATTTAAAGATCTAGCATGGTTATGGTTTATACCTTTTTTGAAAAATTTTATTTTCTCTCTCTATAATCTGAACTTTGAATGTTTATGGGCTGTTTCTGGTTGATATTGGGACAACGTTTAAGAGAGAATTTCGTGGGTATTAGAGAGAGAAAGAGAAGCTTGGCTTGTGGTTTGAAAAATAAAATAAAAGCTTTCTTTTTCTTTCTTTTGCAAATCCTAATCTTTGATTCAATGTATCTATGCTTGCTAGGTGTCATCAATTGGCTGATTGTGAGATTTGTGGCACATGGAAGATATCTAAAGTTGGTAAGCAAAATATTTTGGCAAGATTCACAAGTAACTTAATAAAACAAAAATAAAAATTAATCATTTTTGTAATTAACCAAACTCTTAGGGGTATTCTAGACCATGACACTTGGATCTAGGGTTTAACCCTTAGGTTTTAACCCTTAAGATTTTCCAAATAATTTTCAGGGTTTGAAAAATTAATTAGGAATTAAATAAAAATAAAAATAAATCAAACTAATTTAATAATTAGGGTTTTTAACTTAACAATTAGGGTTTCTTGCTATAATTAGGGTTTTTAAATTATAAATTAGTGTTCCCTAATTATTACCCTTACTCACATAATATCCACACTTGCATTTAAATACAAACATATCAATTACTATGTTTAATATTTAAACCAAATAAAATAAATAAATTTATAACATATATTCATATAATTATGTTAATTATCATAATTATATATATAATTCATAATCACATCTTGTAAACATACTTACATATATACGGAGACAAATATAATTATTAATTATATTTAATATCCAAATTCCTTAAGAAAATAAATTCTCATTATATAACATAAATACACTTTCCTTTTAAATACAATTATACAATAATTGTTTTAATCCATGAAATTTCATAACATAGACCAAAATTAGGGTTTTGATCTATAATGACACTTTACCTTATATCCTATTATTAATTAAGTTAAAATAAATAACTTAATTAATCTTGATTAATTCATATAATAAAATAATTATTATAATAATTCTAGAAATCATTTCATATATTATTTAAATAATATATTAATCATATTTTCATGAAAATAAATAATAAAATATTTTGACTATCAAAATTAGTTTATTATAAGAATATAATTTATAGTAATCAACAAGTCCTTTCTTGAAAAATTTATTTGAAATTTATATGCAATAATTAAATAATATTTATCACATATTCACATATACTTTACCTTACACATATTCCCACCTTTATTTTGATAGAAAAAAAAATTATACGTAAAATTTCTTATTTAATTATAAAAATATTGGGTTACTACATTCACCCTCCCTTAAAAAGATTCCGTCCCCGGAATCACCGTTTCAAAACTTATACACACAAGGATAATAATATACACATTCATTGCAAGAAGATTTCAATCTGATTCGATGAACTGATCTTTAACTTATTTAGTATAAAGCTTATCTATTTGCTTAAACGGAATTTGATTTCTAAAAGAACTCAAATTCCTCCTTCAAAATTTCTTAATAAAACGATATTATTTTATAAGAAAATCATATATAAGAAAATAAAATTTATTCGAAGAATACCGGGATTTCCATCCCTGGCTGCTACCGTATCTTGAACCGTCATATTGAAGGTCATCGCAGTTGGCTTGTTTATCGAAGTTGGATACGTGATCACCAGCTTTTCACTGCTTTTTCCAGCATTACTTTTCCACCATCGGCGTTTCTTAGGAGATTTCGTATTACGAGTCCGGAACTGCTGCGCGTCTTGATCCATTACTTACAGTCTACTTGTATCATGTCGTTTAGTGTTTCCTTGCGCTTGAGACTTAGTACGATAACGCGTTTATCACATAACTTTTATTATTCTTTTCTTTCAAAAATCCTTTCATTATCGAGTTATTTTAACCCATTTTCTATTTACTAAAAATTTTCATTACCTATCCTTTGCACATACCAACACATAATTTTCACAAATCATATATAACAAACATTTTTATTATCTGGTTATACAAAACCTCAAATTATTATCTATCGTTCATATACCATTATCAATGGTATCATAAAAGATAGAATATACAATTCCAAATTTTGACCAATTCAGTTTGCTGGATTCCCAAATTCAGCTTGTCGAATTAACAAATTATCATTTAAATCAACATACTATCTTCACATATAATAATATCATAATATTCATATTCATATTTAAACAGTACATAGTACTTTTTATTACACAATACAGACTGCCATAGTCACTTACTATCCCTTTGTGATAACAAAAGTAAGGATTTATTACAATAACTTATACAAAAGTTAGGGGTAGTACATCACACACATATATATATCATACACACTTCATCTATCACATAATCATAAAATAATTATCCTACTTCTTTCCACTTCCTTCACCTGACTTCTTCTCGGAACAATCTCTTACTTGATGATCTAACGTTCCACACAAAATATGGACGTAGCTTTGGTTTGAGATAATGAAAAGAGAAATGCCTCCCTTGTCTACAATTATAGCATGTCTTCTGTCCTTTTGCATACGCCCCCATGCCCCTTCCCACAGTTCTTACATATTTTCTTTTTAAGATTATCTTAGTTATTTTCAGAATTTCTGGATCACTATCGTTCCATTTTCTTTTCCCCTTCTTGTTCGAAGCTTCACGCGGTACACTATATTCGGTTTTAATTTTATCCATTTGAACCTTCATCTTATTCCGTTCCTTTATTACTTCAACTATTGCCTCATATTTTAAATCATTATCTAATATTATTAATCATTTAATAATATTTTAATTTATTTTTAATCTAATATTATAAATCATTTAATAATATTTTTATTTTATTTTATTCTAATACTATTAATTAATTACTAATATTTTAAATCATTATCTAATATTAATTATTTAATAATATTTTAAATCCTTATCTAAATATTAATAATATTTTAATTTAACTTTAATCTAATATTATTAATCATTTAATAATATTTTAAATCATTATCTAATATTTAATCATTTAATAATATTTTAAATTATTATCTAATATTATTAATCATTTAATAATATTTTAATTTAACTTTAATCTAATATTATTAATTATTTAATAATATTTTAATTTAACTTTAATCTAATATTATTAATCATTTAATATTTTAAATTATTATCTAATATTATTAATCATTAATAATATTTTGATTTAATTTTAATCTAATATTATTAATATTTTAATCATTTATTAAACTTATAAATAATTTCTTTAATTGTTTGACCTTTACTATTTCATTTATTTAATAAACCTAAAATGCCATAAATATAACATCTTATCAAAAATGACCAAAATACCCTCCAAAAATCTGGACACATCATATTTAGGGTCTTTAAGTCATAAAATATATTTTACCATTTTGACATCATATAACCTATTTTATCTATTTATTCATAACTCAAACATTTACATGAAAAATACCAAAACAACTCCAAACATATTTATTTTCTGGGATATATCATTAATGATATCCTCATGAACATATATTTTCTGAAATTTTTGAATTTCATTTACTATTTTTTAAAATGACCAAAACAGCCAGATCTGGCAACATTTTTCATAAATTGCACTTTTGTCCACAAATTACGAAATTTCCAAGGTTAGCTCTTGTTATGATAACTTAACTCCAGTAAAAATATTGCAAATTTTGGAGTTACACAAAAAACGTTATTGTGGTTCACTTTTAAAATAGTCATTTCTTGTAAAATCAATAACTTTCATTTTACATATCCAAAAATCACCATCTTTGGACTGAACCTAGTTAACTCATACTAACATACCAAAAAATTTCAGAATTTTAAAGCAAACTAAATGGACGAAAATACCCCTGGGATGAACTGGCCAGAAACTGTCATTTTCCATTTTCTTCACTCTGCAGACTGTTTTGACTAAAACAGTTGCTATAGCTTGTAAAATCAACATATTTAAGTTCTACCACTTGGTTTTAAAAGCTGACTTACATATCTAACACCCCACTTTGACGGATTACAAAAAGGATGTGTAGATTTCAAATGGTAGCCTTTCAAAGTAGTAGAAACTTAAGGTTTTCTAAACTTTTTGAAAACTAGTTTTCTTTCTTTTCTTTTGATAAACTTTCTAACACCCAAAATGATTAAATCCATACATGAAACACTAGAAAACATGTAGATCAAGAGTTTTGGACTTCAAGAACATAAGCTTTATATGTTGTAAATCAACCAAAATAATAAAATAAAATGTGTTTATACCTTGATTTCTTAGCAAATCTTCTTCTTCCAAAAAGAGATAGTTTGATGGTATGAAATTTAGCTTCTCTTCTTCCTTTGAACCTCACGGATCTCTCTCTTTTTCTCTTTCTTTGTTTTTCTTTCTAAGCTTTTTGGTGGAGATGAAAGAGAAATGAAAGTAAAAAAATTTATTGTACACTTCAAGAAACAGGCCCATCAGCGACCAATATTATCTATGACTGTGTATTCGATAGCTAAATAAGACTTAGCGACCGTTATTAGCACGGTTATCCAAAGTATTCGCTATTTGTAATTAACGACCACCGTGCGGTCGCTAACTAGTCGTCGAGTTGAGTTCGTCGCCTTAATTTTGGCGCCTTAGTTGGCGGGGGAAATTAATTCAAGTCTGCGACCGCAACCGATCGCAGATAGGG
>JAINUT010000120.1:0-14295 GCA_020205555.1 Panax stipuleanatus
ATATGAGAAAGATATTGCTACTTTTAGAAAGTGGCAAGATGATGCACAGTTGGCTCAATGCATCATGCTCGCATCCATGAGTAACGAGCTTCAGCATCATCATGAAACTATGGATTCTCCTATTATCTTTCACATCAAGTAGTTGACGGTGAGGAAAGTAGGACTTCTATATATCAGATATCTAAGAATCTATTCTAATCTAGAATGACTGATGGCACTACAATACATACATAAGCCCTAAAGATGATCAATTTGATTAAATAATTAGGACAACATAGTTTTGTCATGGATGGAGAGTTGAGCCAAGATTTGATCTTGCAGTTACTCCTGGACTCCTTCTCACAATTTATTATGAATTTTCACATGAACAAGCTAGATGTTAGCCTGACTGATTTACTTCACATGCTGAAAAATGTTAAGAGTCGGTTTCCAACAAAGAAAGACCAAGTCTTACAGGTAAGGGCCAAAGGATTTTGAAAAGAAGAACAATTCAAAGAAGGTATAAGGAAAGGAAAAAAACAAAGGAAAATAAGAACAAAACATATATGTATAGCAAAGGAGTTTTCTTCCACTAATAAGCCTATACACTGGAAAAAAATTGCGAGAAACATCTTGCAGAGGTTAACCAAAAGAAGTTTACTGAAGCTTCGGTTACAGTTACAAGTTTGTTCATGATTAAAATAAATCTTTCTGTAAGTCAGGTTTCTACTTGGGTATTGGATACCGGTTGTGGTTCTCATAAATATTGATTTATGTAGGGAACAAGCTGAAGTAGAAAGCTAAACAAGGGATAAGTAATCCTATGAGTGGGAAATGAAGCAAAGGTTGTTGCATTAGCCATAGGAACTTATAGTTTAGCATTGCCTACGAGCAAGTCTATTAAGTCAATAAGTTGTTATTGTATTCCAGTTCTCGTTAAAAATATTATTTCCATTTATTGTTGGATAATGCAATTTTTTGTATTATATTTAATAGCAGCGCGACAACGCTTTAATAACAAAGGGTTCAGGCGCGGCCGTGCCTGAGCTGGATTTTGTTAACTGATTCCTATGCTAAATTGGATTGGGATTTCACATTTTTAATTCTTTTAGGACTTGGATTTATGTCAGTAGGCTATAAATAGATGCTTGATGATCAGTAGTAGTCATGCAGTCTTGGAGAACTCTAATCCTTAGTTTAGAGGGAACTTGAGAATGTTTATTTTTGATTAAGAGTCGACTTACGGAGATTGAAGATTGAATTGAAGAACACGAAGATTCAGAGATTGGAGCTACTGAGTTTGGAGATTCTCGATAGAGTTTTTCTTCTTCTTTTACTTCTTTATCTATGCTTAAGATGTTATTTAATTGCATGATGTTAGTTTTCTTAAGTATGATGAACAAAATTCCAATTAGAAATACAATGGAACCTTTTGCAATGCTTTAATTCAAATTATCATTATTCTCACTTGTTGATCCTATTAAGTTGATTATTATATTCTGTAATTAATTAAATAATTATTTGGCCATTAGTTAATCTGATATCTTTGATTGAATTGAAAGAGGAAATCTTAGACTAGATCTGAATATAATAACGCATGAACTTATTGATTCTCTCTAGGATAACATAACAGTGTTGTCGACGTTGGGAAAAAACGCGGGTCGAGTTCGACCCGAATCTTTCTCTCTTCCTAAAGTTTTGTTTTCTACCCTTATTTTATCTGTTTTATGAAAAAAAGGTGAAGTTTTTTAGGAAAAGGCCAACATGTATCATGTCGACGATTTGAACGTTTTCAGAGTCGTCAGTTGATAGATTTGAAATGGTTGTACCAACTCAACCGAGTTTTGTTTGAAACTAGGCCCAATTGCTGGACACTGTTGAAACTAAATCTTTTGAAACCAAAGTTTGAAGTTAGGGGACTTGGTTAAGTGTGGAAAAGGTGTTAGGCACCCCACAACTCCCGTGAAAACATGGTACCGCATCTTTTAATATTTTCTTTTTATTTGCAATGTGTGTGAATGCTGGAAGAAATTGGGCCTACATTGGTTTGATTTGAAAGTATGGACGTGCTTCGTTGAACCTATATACGAAAGGTTTGATTTGATTTGCAAAAGTCCTTTTATTAGGAAAGATATTAAAATGATGTTTTGAAAGGTTGATTTTCAAACCCTTACAATACCATAGAATTAAAGCATGTTGAAACTTCCATTTTTATCTTTTCAGCCTTTTGGCTTAATTTGATGTGAATTTTCGGGCTGTGAAGCATCCTTGACCACATTATATATACAAGTGTCGGTCTTCTCATAAGCATGACAGCCATCAAAGTGACTCTAGCATGACAAACCATTATTTCACTATGTTGAGACCTTAAACCCGGATAACCGTTTTTAAGGTCTTTCGGATGTACATTTTACAGAAAAATTGATAGGGTACATTTGTAATGTGGAGTTTGTCCATCGTGGGAATCAGATTTCAGATCAGTTTGATTGTGAATCCCACGATTCCTAGGCTCATATAGGGAAGCCAATAAACCTGCAAAGCTCAAATATTTTCAAAAAATGTATATTTATATCCAGATGTCGCAAGAATCAAGGATTCATCAGTAAATCCTGGCATGTGCATAGTCGAAGCTTCTTGTTCCCACTAGATAGCGATCTAAGGGCCGCGAGATTTCTTAAAAATGAATAAAACTATAAAAAAAGCTAGATTTAAATAAATCTTAGCCATTCTAACTTCCGGTTCCGGTTGGACCTATTTTGAACCGTTTGAAAGGTAGAAAGAGCTAGATTTAGAGAAATCTAACTTGCCCAAAATAATTTCAGTGCCAATTCACATTAAATAAATATTTTCAGTATATATTTAATCAAAATGAGTAACGAATATATATATACGAAAGCTGTAAAGGGCGATGGATTTTCACTCCGATGCCCGGACTACAATATATATATATATATATATATAAGCAATAAAGGGTGACGAATTTTGAATCCTATGCCCGGACTGGAATGAAAATATATATACATTTATAAAAGCTGTAAAAAGCTACAGAGTAATCTAGGCTGGACAGAATTGAAATATATATATAAGCTGTAAACGAGCCATGAGATGATCCAGGCTCGGCTGAATGTAAATATATATATATATATATATAAGCTGTAAAAGAGCCACGGGATGATCCAGGCTCGACAGAATGTAAATATATATATATATATTATATATATATATATATATAAAAGCTGTAAAGGGAGATGGATTTTCACTCCTATGCCCGGACAGAAATGTAATATATATATATATTTAGAAAAGCGGTAAAAAAGCCACAGAATGATCCAGGTCATACTGGAATGTAAATGTTAATATATACAGTTAGTATATATATATATATATTAAAATAATAAAAAGGCCACGAAGTCAAAATCCAGGCCAAATGAAGTCAAAAAAATTTATATGTATATAGTTATATATATAAAAGCAGTAACTACCACAGATTAGACAATCCGGGCTTGATAGAATTAAAAGTTAGTATATATATAGTTAAATAATATACAAAAAAAAAAATCCAAACCGGGACTGGGAAGATAAGCTAGTCCAGAAAGTCGATATATACGTATATATATATGTATAAAAGCTATTAAAAGCTACAGATCGACGATCTGGGCTGTGTAAATGCCAGAAAACATTTTTTATGTACTAAAATGTACGAAACACGTAAGCAAAAAACGGCCACGAAACTAAGTTTCGGGCATAATCAGAAAACAAAACTTAACGTGCAAGTGTATAAATGCGCAATGAAGAATAGGAAACTTCTTGATCGTAAAAATACTTACAATAGACTGCTACAAACGGCTTTTTGCCACTTGGTAGGCTTCAAATGGGCGTATCTACCACTCAATTTTTGATATGTGGTAGTATATATATAGTATATATATATATATATATATATATATATATATATTAATATATATATATATATACCTACGTGTTAGAGTAATAAAATCTAGGTTTGGAGTACTGGGAGTCAGGCTAAAAAATGAAATGGGCAGAGTTTTAGAGCGTTTTCTGAATTAATTTTGGCTTGGTGGTGCACTTATATTTATAAATCCGATGGAAGAGGACCTACCCGCGGCAGCCACGAGTCTACCTGCGGCGCCACATAGTGAGCCCTAGGTGGTGGGTCCATATGCCTCGAAGTACGTGCACTCTGAGTAATGCGTGGTCAAATTTAAAACTTTATAACTTTTGATCGGAGCGTCCCTTTGAGGTGTACTATACCTTTCCAAAAAGCCCTCGTCGAGCATGTCGCAATGACATGGGACTAAACATTTTCTGAGTCCAAGAAGACAGGTTCATAACCGGGTCTTCGTTTCCCAGCAGTTTGTCCGTTGAGCTGTCTTGCGCTGTTTCCACTCGGGGTCAATGTTATGGTTCTTTTTAACCCTGATGGCATCGATTCGGTTTGGTTTTGACCGGATTGGCTTCAAGTTGGTAAAATAACTATTTTGGCTGATTTCCTGGGGTTGTCTCCGAGGTTTACATCCAGCCGGCTCTGTTTGTCCTCAGGGTTGTCTCCGAGGCAGATTTGATTTCTCCAAGGTTGTCTCTATGGAAGATGTGATGCTTTGGAGTTGTCTCCAAAGTCGATTTGGCCTCCCGTGTTATGACCGGGGCTTGACCTGACCTTTCAGGTTGTGATTGGGGTTGACCTGTACCTCCTGGGTTGAGACCGGGGTTGACCTGTTCCTCTTGGGTTGAGATCGGGATTGACCTGTTCCTCCCGGGTTGAGATCGGGGCTGAGTTGTACCTCCCGAGTTGAGACCGGGGTTGACCTATACCTCCCGGGTTAAGACAGGGGTTGACCTATACCTCCCGGGTTAAGATCGGGGTTAACTTGTGCCTCCTGGGTTATGACCGAGGTTGACCTGTACCTCCCGGGTTGTGACCGGGGTTGACCTGTACCTCTCGGGTTGTGATCGCTGTTGACCTATACCTCACGAGTTGAGATCGGGGTTGACCTGTACCTCCCGGGTTATGACCGGAGTTGACCTGTACCTCCCGAGTTGAGATCGGGGTTGACTTGTACCTCTCGGGTTGTGACCGGAGTTGACCTGTACCTCTTGGGTTGTGACCGGGGTTGACCTGTACCTCCCGGGTTATGACTGAGGCTGAGTTGACATCCCAGTATTGAGACTAAGGCTGTAAAGACAGTTTTGCCCCCCTGCATGGTTAGTAACAGGAACGCAAAATTTTGAGTGTATACAACAGGAATGAAATTTTTTTTGAGTGTCTACAGATGCCCCTCTTTATCATGTTTATGCAATGTAGTGGAATGAACAGGATAAAGATTACTAGACACTTAAAATATGATAAGATATATATTTAATGATGCAAATCGCAATGCAATGAAATGTTTTCGCAAATCGCATATCGTATCGCATATCGTATCGCAAATCGTATCGCAAATCGCATTGCAAATCGCTTATCCTTACCGGTCATGGATGATGCCTGTGTTGGGGCTGATCTCAACGATTGACTGTCATCAGTGGTGCTGATGTCTATGATGATGTTGACTCCACCGGTTTGATCTCTATCGGTGTTTCTGATGCTTGTTTGATGAAGATAAAATGTGTTCCACATTTCTATTGGGGATGATGTTCCAAAATCGTTGGATCTTTTTGATGTTTATACTGGCAGTTTACAACGGTGCCTACCCTGCTGGTAGTTTGACAACGAAGCTTACCCTGCTGGTAGTTGACAACGGTGCCTACCCTGATGGTAGTTGACAACGGTGCCTACCCTGATGGTAGTTGACAATGGTTGATCACCGGACTGTCTAGATGCCTACTCGAACTGTAGTTTACAAAGCTTTATCTCAACGAACTGTCTCGATGCCTACTCGAACTGTAGTTTTCAACAGCAAAAATTTTTTGTCGAGTCTGGGTACTTAATTCATATGCATATTTAACTTTACTGGTATGCATGTTTAATTTTTAATGGAGATGTGCGCTGATATAGCGCTTGTTGCACATGTGTAGACTAGGCATGATGTGATGATCTTAATTTGTCATAGGTTGATGTATATACTTAATTGAATGGATGTAGAACCATACCATACCCTTTCTGTGGTGCTTTGGATTTTCTTTTCTGGCATGGATTTCGATAGGCCTATCAGCTTCAACTTTCGTGTGGCTCCTCTTGTCATTCGCAGAGCAGATTTAGATGTTCCCCTTTCATATGTTGTCTTTGGTGGAGATATTACAGAGGCTGCTTCTTTTCTTTTTGAATCTGGATCTGGTGCTGGTACCTCTGGCGATTCAGACACTGATGGCTTTACTAGGAGATATCCCGATATATTTGCTGAAGTAATGTTCAACGGCTTCCATCACCGGATCTTTCCCCGACGCTACGCTGGATTAACACCACCGTTTTAATCATTGATTATGAAAAGGGGTGAGATCTTTACTTGCCACCCTGCTAGATTAGATACTGGCTTAGCTAATGACCCGGGTGTCGCTGATGTCCTGGAGGATGTAGCACATTCTTTTATTACCCAGATTTGAATGTCGGTGTAGAGGCCTCGACTTGAGAGGACTTGGTGCAGGATGCCATGTTTGATGATGTAGATTTCATTTGCCAAACCTTTTGCCATCGGGCATCTATTTTTTTTTGAGTTAAGGACTCTCTTGAGAATTTTTCCTTTCTTTTATCGGAGCAAACTTATGTCGTTGTGATTTCTTTTAGGAGTTCTTCCCCTTCCTTTTGATGAGAGGCTTAATCCCACCTTGGACTCCTTCCATTTCCTGAAATCAAAAACTGCCCCAGCCCTTTTGCACGTCGTTACCAAGGTTCATAGAAGAAACTCAATTTGTTGACCACATCTAGAGTGAGCAATATCCTGTACATTAGACAAATAACAAAATTTGCCAAAAGCTTGATGGCTTGGGCCGTCGAGATTAGTATGATCTTGTGAAGGAAGCATTTGAAGTTTAAAGTTTATGAAATTGAATGCTTGTATTCAATAAGCTTTTATCTTATCTCTAAAGATCTTGAAATTGATTATGAAAATGAATTTTTCCTAAGGAAATCAAAATTTTCATTTGACAAGTTATAAAATCACAAGAAAACTTTTAAGCGTCCATAGTCATTTTTCATAGGTAGGATCTGATTCAAAGACTTATCTCCCTCTATCAGAGACACCTCATCTTTGCATTAGACACTGCTCTTCACAGAGTTAACATCATATGACACGTGCACTATGAGTAACACAACTCTTAGCAGGGGTTTCATTTCCATGACTTTTAGATGATCTCTTGTCAAAGATTTTAAATTTTCTTTCTTCTTTTCCTCTCGCCTAACTTGTCTCGTTTTCTTAGGCTATTCAGAGTTACCCTTTTAACGAGCTTTGGACCAATAACTCCCAAACCGAACGGCTTTAGGGAACTAGGTGTAAAGACACCCCTTCGGGTTTACTTGATCAAATAACAAAGGCCACACTTTGAGATAAGTCAGGCGGTCACTCTATTTGATCCTCGCCTGAGCTTGTACAAGATTCATTTTCTTAGTCTCTAAATTACCCGTATAGCGAGTGTTGGGCCGGTGACTCCCAAACCAGACGGCTTTAGGGCACCAGGTTTAGAGACACCCCTCTGGCTTAATTACTCGAGTAACTTAGGCCACTATTCGGATCTGCTCAGGTTTTTCTTTTTTCTTCTTGTAATGCTCGTTTTCTTAGGCATTGAGTTACCCATGTAACGAGCGTTGGGTCGGTGACTCCGAAACCAAATAGCTTTAAGGCACCAGGTGTAAAGACACCCCTCGGGCTTAATAATTTGAGAAACCCATGCCACAATTCGAGACATTAGGCTGGCTACTGATCGTCATCCCTATCGCCATAGTTTCATACCCCACAACTAAAAGTTAGGGCGATCGCAAAGTGAAGACATGTATATGAGGTCAAGTTTGTTCTAAAAAGCGCTTTGAACTAGGATGCCATGCCTAATCAAAAAGTTGAATAGTCTTAATTATCTAATCGTTCTCGTGATTCTTGCTCCACGTACGCTTATCAGAATTAATCCAATTCACAACAAGTTAAGCAAAAATCTTCTCTCTTTTAAAACCTTTTTCTAAGATTTTAACGCAAGATTTATCTATACTTAACATGTATACCATTGCCAATGCATGTAACTATAAATTGAAAGCACATAAAGAGATGAAAGATTTGTACCTTATTAGTGGATCGCAGTATTCTAAGAAAAATTATGATTGGAAAGGACCAATTGATCATACCGAATTGCCAATGATTAAAACTTTGATGATAACGAACCATTCTAATGGTGCCGACTGGTGCATTTTCATTGGATAGTTGATAAATGCTGCAGTGTTGAGTTGTCGCAATTTCTGAAATTACCCCAGTCTTTTTGTAAAGGCCTCAACATCGGGTTGTCGCCGATTCTCATAACCCACATAGCAAACCGGTGGTGGACTTTTAACATTTGGTTTGCCCCAATCCTCATTTTGACTTATAGGTGCAATTAGCTTTGATGGTTGATATTGAAAGGCCTGCGGATTCCACTGAATTGGACTCAAGGGCTTGTGATAGATGGTGATGTGATGGCTTTAACTGGATTGTGTTTGATCTGTGAGGTTTAATCTGTGGCCTTTTGCTCACGGAACAGATCATCGGGTATGAGGTAGACTTTTTCATGACGATCGCCTATATTCTTCTGTAGGTCAAAAGAGATTAAGTTTTCTCGCACTTCAGGAGTGATGAGTTGCTGAAGGTTTGCATCTTAGGATTTACGCTATCTTATCATTGGGACAGGCTATCTTAATGCATCGCTACTTCTTCCTTTCGAGACTTGCTCCGAATTTGATGGAACAACATTAAGGTGATGTTGGGTCCTCTCAACATAGGTCATCGATCTTGAGTGTCTTTCTTGGATGTAGGCTTTTCAGGTTTGATTTGGTATCTTGAGACTTGTATTTAGGTTTATGTTTGGGGTTGGAATTTTAGATGTTTCTTTTAAGGGTTAGACCGCACCAGAGATGGCTGCCTACGTACTCCCGTGGTTGGGGGAGATCATGTCTTACGTAGTTCAGGCTTGACATGAATAGTTGAAAAGTGTTTATTTGGATTTGAGCTTGGTTTGATGGGTTTTTTGAATTTTTTGTTTAGTTTGACCGCACCGTAACTGGCTGCCTACGTATTCCTGGGTTGAGGGACATCAGGTCATTCGTAGTTCGGGCTTCTTGATTGATTTAATTTTTTGATTTTTTGATTTTTTGATTTTTTGATTTTTTGATTTGTTTTCAATATCTACATGTTTGGAACATAAAAGGAATAACGCTAATAATGTGATAGCGTGCCAACATCTCATGCAACTCGCAACTCTCCTCTGGATCTACATTTCCTGGCTAGCTGAGGCTTGATAGTCCAGTTGTCAGTGGTTATGTTGCCTTCAAAGCTCGTGATAGAGGTTACCTCCTGGTTCTGAATATCTTCAATCATGGTCATAACTTGATCGTCTTCTGATTCAGCATATCCCTTAAGGAGGCTCAAATTAGACCTGTCGTAAAAAGGGATGAACTCTTAATTCCTAGATGGGTTGGCTTCCTCGAGAACTTCATTACCTTTTTCTTCATCTGTTCCTTCACCTTTCTCACAGGTTTGAGATGATTCGAGTATGAAATCCATCTCGAACCGTTGTTGTATTTCTCGCAAGGAACTTTTCTTTTTGGCTTTTTCCACGCTGGGAAGGATCAGTATTTCCTCCTCATCATCTATGAGGGTAAAGTCAGGAAATGTGGTTGCTAACTTTTGGCAACAAGATGTTAAATGATGGTGGATGAATTTCCTTTGGGGATTCTCTTGTCTCCTATGTCACACCCAGCATTAGGATCAGTCCACCTTGTGTTCAGCCAGGATTGGTGGTCATAGCCGTCACCCCCTTTGAACTGCCTATTTCTAGTGGACATCTTGAGCTCTTTATTTCCATTTCACCTTTCTTGGTCATGGGGACTTCTATCTTCAATTCTCCATTTTTAATGAGATATATCCTGGATTTTGTGCTTTAGAGACCAGCATTCCTCAGTTGCATATCCAGGTGAGTTAAAATGGTATAGTCATATCCATAACTTTTCACCTCGGGCTTGGCAGGAGGCAGCAACTCAGTAATCTTTTTCTGCGCAACCAACAATGCTAATACATTTTCCAACGAGTCCCCCAAAGGTGTGAATACCCTTTTCCGCCTACTCTCCCCGACTCTCGGTGCCGTAGGATTTCAAGGGTTGGCCAGTGTTTGGAATGTTTCTTGATATTTCTTATTTGGGAATTTTCATTCCTCCGGATGATTTTTCCTTTGGCAAGATCTTCTAGTAATTTTATCATTCCACCTTTCTCGTCCATTCAACATGCTTTGATCTTCTTCATTTACCTGGCTGATCTTGGAAAGAGATAGACTTACATTCTGAATAACCTCATTTTTCTCTTGGCTTTCTGATAGTTGAGTGAAAAGATGCCTTGTTTCCTGATGTTGGCGCACTATCAGATTAGCCAATAGAGTTACTTGATGCTGGATGACATCTAATTTTTGCATCCCTGTCATACCCTCCTCTGAATTTTTCACCTCTAGGACATTTGTTTTATTCCTTTGGGGGTATTCCTCCATCCTTGGTATGTATTTAAGATTTGGACACATTTTAACGCTTCCTGACCCGATCATGTTCACTTCCTCCATACCATGCTGTAACAGAGGTTGGTGTTGACATTTGGATGGTCAGGTTGTTGGGTCACAACTTCGTCGCTTTCGATCAGATTTTGGATTAATGCTTTAAGGACCAACAATCTTGTGTATCGTGTCCCGAAGACCCTGAATGGTAAGCACATCCCAGGCTTGGACTGTATCTTTTGCTTTTTGGATCCAGAGGTGGAGCCAACTCGGTAATTTTCTTCTGCTTGATTAATAACTCCAATACATTTTCCAGGGAATCGCCTAGTGGAGTGAACACCCGATTTTCCGTTCTATCAAATTTTCTCTTTCTGTCCTAACATTGGTTGAATACAGCCTGTGGTTGAAATGACAGATTGTCTTCCTTCTTCCAAATGGAGGGACTACGATTGGGTCTCCTAGATTTCCCCTGTACAATAAGGGATACATCTTCATCGCTTTTCATTGGTACCCTCATGGGAGCGTTCGCATAGTTGCCAGACTGTATATGCTCGGCGACTGCTTCCAGGGCAGTGAGATCTTTAATATTGCCTGCTTTTAGGCCCATCTCTGCCATTTCAGCGTGTTTGATCATCTTTGAGAATGGCTTTCCTATTCTAGCTAGGATCCTCTCATAGTAAGGTGCCTCTTGGATGTCTATGAAAGTTATTACCATTTCAGTTTCTGTCATAGGCGGGTTGACTTGTGCTGCCAGAAGTCTCCATCTTTGGGCATACTCACAGAAAGACTCGTTGATTTGATTTTTGACCTTGGTCAATTGATATCGATCTGGAGCTATCTGAGCTGTACTGATTTAGGAAGGCATGAGCTAGCTCTTCCCATTTATGGATTTTTACATTGTCAAGTAGGGCATACCATGCCCTAGCCTCTCTAATGAGACTCTTTTGGAACAGCTGCATTCTGAGGCTTTCATATTCAGCATAAGACCCTAGCTCGCCAATGTATACTTTCAAGTTCATATAGGGATCTCCTACTCCATTGTACTTTTCAAACTCTGGGACTTGGAATTTGTCAGGATATCTAACCCCTGAGAATATACAGAGATCAGAATAGGTGACACTACCAAGGTTTTCAGTCCCTTTGATTGCCCGGATGGTTTCTTCCATTTGTTGGACTTTCCTTTCGATATTGCCAGTTTCCCGATCTTCATTGAGATTTATGATTTCAAGGGTTTTGTTGGTTCTTTCACTGGATCGAGGTTCAGGGATCTACATTTCCCCCTTTTTGGCAATGCTTTGATTGCCACCCTACGAGGAGAACTCTGTTTGATTGGGCATTGCCTGGCCATGAGTGCATTTACTTTGTTCTTTTAGAAGGATTGCAAACTCTGTTAATTGATTCTTAAGTCCCTCAAACTCTTTTCGAGATACGGAACCTGAATCATGTTGGGCACTTTCCACCATATTGGTGGGCTTTGTGCTTTCTTAGATATAATAATGGGACTACTCTTACCTACAAGATGAGTAGGTAGTTTAGTCTTGATAAGCATTAATAGTAGGTATGCTATGCAATGTGTCATTTTTAGGGCTTTTTATCTTCCTACAAAACAGGGGTCAGTTATTTGAATGACATGATAGCATGATAGGATTTACAAGATATGGAATGCACATTATGATATTTACATTAGAATTAAAAACTTGACATTGAATTGAAAGAGGAAGGCATGAAGAAGCTTCCTTTCAGGTTTGGTTAATAAGAGGCTGACCTATCTTAGGCCACTCTCACGGATTTTCGGCATGAAGGTCCCCAGATCATCGCAATCTACTAGAGGGGAAATTATTCCGATCTTTTAATTAGAGCGGATCTGAGTGGTTCGTTTCATGAGCCTTACAGACTTAGTCGCCTTTGAGTCCATTACTCAAACACCGACGGGTTTGCCTCCTGGTGGAGGAATCACACAACATACATTCACATACATCGCGTCTCACCGTATGAAATGATGACATTGTGCGAAGCACTAATATAAAGTAGTAAAGCATTCATTCACATCCATTCAATATAAAGACGCAGCATTTTACACACATACAAATAGAAATGGGAAATGTTGAAAAGATTTGAATGCTGCCTAAGCCCTCTACAGTCCCCAATAGAGTCACCACCTGTCGACGTCGGGAAAAAACGAGGGTTGAGTTGGACTCGAATCTTTCTCTCTTCCTAAAGTTTTTTTTTCTACCCTTATTTTATCCGTTTTATGAAAAAAGGGTGAAGTTTTTTAGGAAAAGGCCAACATATATCATGTCGACAATTTGAACGTTTTACAGAGTCGTCAGTTGGTAGATTTGAAATGGTTTGTACCAACTCACCCGAGTTTTGTTTGAAAGTAGGCCCAATTGCTAGACACTGTCAAAACTGAATCTTTTGAAACTGAAGTTTTAAGTTTGGATAAGTGTGGGGAAGGTGTTAGGTACCCCCAACTCCTATGAAAACCGGTACCACAATCTTTTATATTTCCCTTTTTATATTCGCAATGGTGTGTGAATGCTGGAAGAAATTGGGACTACATTGGTTTGATTTGAAAGTATGGACGTGCTTCGTTGAACCTATATACGAAAGGTTTGATTTGATTTGCGAAAGTCCTTTTATTAGACAAGAATAATAAAATGATGTTTTGAAAGGTTGATTTTCAAACCCTTACGATACCATAGGAATTAAAGCATGTTGATACTTCCATTTTTATCTTTTCAGCCTTTTGGCTTAATTTGAATGGTGATTGTGGGGCTGCGAAGCATCCTCGACCATAAAATATATACAAGTGTCGATCTTCTCATAAGCATGACAGCCATCGAAGTGACTCTAGCACGACAAATCATTATTTCACTATGTTGAGACCTTAAACCGGATAACCGTTTTAAGGTCTTTCGGATGTATATTTTACAGAAAAAATTATAGGGTACATTTGTAATATGGAGTTTGTCCATCGTGGGAATCAGATTCAGATCAGTTTGATCGTGAATCCCATGATTCCTAGGCTCACATAGGGAAGCCAATAAACCTGCACAGCTTAAATATTCACAAAAATGTATATTATATCCAGATGTCGCAAGAACCAAGGATTCATTAGTAAATCCTGGCCTACGCATAGCCGAAGTTTCTCGTTCCCACTAGATAGCGATCTAAGGGCCGCGAGATTGCTTAAAAATGAATAAAACTAGAAAGAAAGCTAGATTTAAATAAATCTTAGCTATTCTAACTTTTCGGTTCCGGTTGGACCTATTTTGAACTGTTTGAAAGGTAGAAAGGGCTAGATTTAGAGAAATCTAACTTGCCCAAATAATATCATGCCAAGTCACATTAAATGAATATTTTCAGCAGATATTTAATCAAAATGAGTAAAATAAATATTATATATATATATATATATAATTATATATACGAAAGCTATAAAGGGCGATGGATTTCACCGATGCCCAGATGGAATAAATATATATATATATATTATAAAAGTTTTAAAAAGTCACGGAGTATATAGGTTTGACAGAATGAAAAAAAAAAATATATATATATTAAGCAATAAAGGCGACGGATTTCAATCCTATGCCCGAACTGGAATGAAAATATAATTATATATATTATAATATATATTATATATTT
>JAINUT010000778.1:0-22781 GCA_020205555.1 Panax stipuleanatus
CGATAGTATGGCTTTGTCCTTTTGACGCTAATCAAACTAGATCTATGTAATACAACTCTTAATCACCTCTTTCTTTATAAATTTTAAACAACCAATGAAACAATATTGAGGTCTCCCTAAATAAAGACTTGTGTGAGATCTACGCATCGTTTTGGATGCGATAGTGATGTGATTGCTCCTTTTGATGCTAATTTCAACTAGAACGAAGTAATAGAACTCATAATCACTTATATTTTGACAATTTGAGAGAACTAATGAAACATTAAGAAGATCTCCCTAAATGAAGACTTGTGTGAGATGTACGGATTGTTTTGAAGGCACTAGTGATATGATTGCTCCTTTTGATGCTAATCAAACTAGAACGAATTCATAGGACTCACGAGACCTCTTTCTTTACAATTTGGAGACCAAATGAAACAATAAGAAGGTCTCCCTATATCAAGACTTGTGTGAGATGTACGCATCGTTTTTAACGCGATAGTCATAGGATTGCTACTTTTGATGCTAATCAAATTAGAACGAAGTAATAAGACTACTAATCACCTCCTTCTTTCACAATTTTAGAGAACCAATGAAAAATAAGAAGGTCTCTTTAAATGAACACATGTGTGAGATGTACACATCGTTTTTAACGCGATAGTCATGGGATAGCTCCTTTTGATGCTAATCAAATTAGAACGAAGTTATAGGACTCCTAATCACTTCTTTCTTTGACAATTTTAGTGCACCAATGAAACAATAAGAAGGTCTCCCTAAATGAACTTGTGTGAGATGTACGCTGGTTTTGAACCGATAGTCATGGGTTTATCCTTTTACGCTAATCAAACTAGAACGAAGTAACACAACTCTTAATCACCTCTTTCTTTATAAATTTTAAACAACCAATGAAACAATATTGAGGTCTCCCTAAATAAAGACTTGTGTGAGATCTACGCATCGTTTTGGATGCGATAGTGATGTGATTGCTCCTTTTGATGCTAATTTCAACTAGAACGAAGTAATAAAACTCATAATCACTTATATTTTGATAATTTGAGAGAACTAATGAAACATTAAGAAGATCTCCCTAAATGAAGACTTTGGTGAGATGTACGGATTGTTTTGAAGGCCTAGTGATATGATTGCTCTTTTGATGCTAATCAAACTAGAACGATTCATAGGACTCCAGGAGACCTCCTTTCTTTGACAATTTGAGAGACCAAATGAAACAATAAGAAGGCTCCCTATATCAAGACTTGTGTGAGATGTACGCATCGTTTTAACGCGATAGTCATAGATTGCTACTTTTGATGCTAATCAAATTAGAACGAAGTAATAAGACTACTAATCACCTCCTTCTTTCACAATTTTAGAGAACCAATGAAAAAAATAAGAAGGTCTCTTTAAATGAACACATGTGTGAGATGTACACATCGTGTTTAACTGCGATAGTCATGGGATAGCTCCTTTGATGCTAATCAAATTAGAACGAAGTTAGGGACAGTCCTAATCACTTCTTTCTTTGACAATTTTAGTGCACCAATGAAACATAAGAAGGTCTCCCAAAATGAATACTTTGTGAGTTGTACGCTTGTTTGAACCCGATAGTCATGGGTTTTCTCCTTTGACGCTAATCAAACTAGAACGAACTAATACAACTCTTAATCACCTCTTTCTTTGTAAATTTGTAAAAAACCAATGAAACAATAAGAGGTCTCCCTAAATGAAGACTTGTGTGAGATCTACGCATCTTTTTGGACGCGATAGTGATGTGATTGCTCCTTTTGATGCTAATTTGAACTAGAACGAAGTAATAGGGCTCATAATCACCTATATTTTGATAATTTGAGAGAACAAATGAAACATTAAGAAGGTCCTCCCTAAATGAGACTTGTGTGAGATGTACAAGTCGTTTTGAAGGCACTACTGATAGGTTTGCTCTTTTGATGCTAATCAAACTAGAACGAATTCATAGGAATCATAATCACCTCTTTCTTTGACATTTGAGATACCCAATGAAACAATAGAAGGTCTCCCTAAATCAAGACATGTGTGAGATGTACGCATCGTTTTAATGCGATAGTCATAGGATTGCTCCTGTTGACGTTAATCAATTTAGAACGAAGAAATAAAACTCCTAATCACCTCCTTCTTTCACAATTTTAAAGAACCAATGAAACAATAACAAGGTCTCCTTAAATGAAGACTTGTGTGAGATGTACGCGTCGTTTTTAACGCGATAGTCATTGGTTGGTCCTTTTGATGCTAATCAAACTAGAATGAAGTTATTGGACTCCTAATCACCTCTTTCTTTGACAATTTTAGAGCACCAATGAAATAATAAGAATGTCTCCCTAAATGAAGCCTTGTGTGAGATGTAAACATGGTTTTGAACGCGATAGTAATGGCTTTGTCCTTTTGACGCTAATCAAACTAGATCTATGTAATACAACTCTTAATCACCTCTTTCTTTATAATTTAAACAACCAATGAAACAATATTGAGGTCTCCCTAAATAAAGACTTGTGTGAGATCTACGCATCGTTTGGATGCGATAGTGATGTGATTGCTCCTTTTGATGCTAATTTCAACTAGAACGAAGTAATAGAACTCATAATCACTTATATTTTGACAATTTGAGAGAACTAATGAAACATTAAGAAGATCTCCCTAAATGAAGACTTGTGTGAGATGTACGGATTGTTTTGAAGGCACTAGTGATATGATTGCTCCTTTTGATGCTAATCAAACTAGAACGAATTCATAGGACTCACGAGACCTCTTTCTTTGACAATTTGAGAGACCAAATGAAACAATAAGAAGGTCTCCCTATATCAAGACTTGTGTGAGATGTACGCATCGTTTTTAACGCGATAGTCATAGGATTGCTACTTTTGATGCTAATCAAATTAGAACGAAGTAATAAGACTACTAATCACCTCCTTCTTCACAATT
This sequence comes from Panax stipuleanatus, assembly GCA_020205555.1. Lineage (NCBI taxonomy): Eukaryota > Viridiplantae > Streptophyta > Magnoliopsida > Apiales > Araliaceae > Panax > Panax stipuleanatus. The sequence goes on from JAINUT010000778.1 coordinate 2,935, forward strand.
TTAGAGAACCAATGAAAAAATAAAGAGGTCTCTTTAAATGAACACATGTGTGAGATGTACACATCGTTTTTAACGCGATAGTCATGGGATAGCTCCTTTTGATGCTAATCAAATTAGAACGAAGTTATAGGACTCCTAATCACTTCTTTCTTTGACAATTTTAGTGCACCAATGAAACAATAAGAAGGTCTCCCAAAATGAATACTTTTGTGAGTTGTACGCTTGTTTTTGAACCCGATAGTCATGGGTTTCTCCTTTTGACGCTAATCAAACTAGAACGAAGCTAATACAACTCTTAATCACCTCTTTCTTTGTAAATTTGAAACAACCAATGAAACAATAAGAAGGTCTCCCTAAATGAAGACTTGTGTGAGATCTACGCATCTTTTTGGACGCGATAGTGATGTGATTGCTCCTTTTGATGCTAATTGAACTAGAACGAAGTAATAGGAGCTCATAATCACCTATATTTTGATAATTTGAGAGAACAAATGAAACATTAAGAAGGTCTCCCTAAATGAAGACTTGTGTGAGATGTACAAGTCGTTTTGAAGGCACTACTGATAGGTTTGCTCTTTTGATGCTAATCAAACTAGAACGAATTCATAGGAATCATAATCACCTCTTTCTTTGACAATTTGAGATACCCAATGAAACAATAAGAAGGTCTCCTAAATCAAGACATGTGTGAGATGTACGCATCGTTTTAATGCGATAGTCATAGGATTGCTCCTGTTGACGTTAATCAATTTAGAACGAAGAAATAAAACTCCTAATCACCTCCTTCTTTCACAATTTTAAAGAACCAATGAAACAATAACAAGGTCTCCTTAAATGAAGACTTGTGTGAGATGTACGCGTCGTTTTTAACGCGATAGTCATTGGTTTGGTCCTTTTGATGCTAATCAAACTAGAATGAAGTTATTGGACTCCTAATCACCTCTTTCTTTGACAATTTTAGAGCACCAATGAAATAATAAGAATGTCTCCCTAAATGAAGCCTTGTGTGAGATGTAAACATGGTTTTGAACGCGATAGTAATGGCTTTGTCCTTTTGACGCTAATCAAACTAGATCTATGTAATACAACTCTTAATCACCTCTTTCTTTATAAATTTTAAACAACCAATGAAACAATATTGAGGTCTCCCTATAAAGACTTGTGTGAGATCTACGCATCGTTTTGGATGCGATAGTGATGTGATTGCTCCTTTTGATGCTAATTTCAACTAGAACGAAGTAATAGAACTCATAATCACTTATATTTTGACAATTTGAGAGAACTAATGAAACATTAAGAAGATCTCCCTAATGAAGACTTGTGTGAGATGTACGATTGTTTTGAAGGCACTAGTGATATGATTGCTCCTTTTGATGCTAATCAAACTAGAACGAATTCATAGGACTCACGAGACCTCTTTCTTTGACAATTTGAGAGACCAAATGAAACAATAAGAAGGTCTCCCTATATCAAGACTTGTGTGAGATGTACGCATCGTTTTTAACGCGATAGTCATAGGATTGCTACTTTTGATGCTAATCAAATTAGAACGAAGTAATAAGACTACTAATCACCTCCTTCTTTCACAATTTTAAAGAACCAATGAAACAATAACAAGGTCTCCTTAAATGAAGACTTGTGTGAGATGTACGCGTCGTTTTTAACGCGATAGTCATTGGTTTGGTCCTTTTGATGCTAATCAAACTAGAATGAAGTTATTGGACTCCTAATCACCTCTTTCTTTGACAATTTTAGAGCACCAATGAAATAATAAGAATGTCTCCCTAAATGAAGCCTTGTGTGAGATGTAAACATGGTTTTGAACGCGATAGTAATGGCTTTGTCCTTTTGACGCTAATCAAACTAGATCTATGTAATACAACTCTTAATCACCTCTTTCTTTATAAATTTTAAACAACCAATGAAACAATATTGAGGTCTCCCTAAATAAAGACTTGTGTGAGATCTACGCATCGTTTTGGATGCGATAGTGATGTGATTGCTCCTTTTGATGCTAATTTCAACTAGAACGAAGTAATAGAACTCATAATCACTTATATTTTGACAATTTGAGAGAACTAATGAAACATTAAGAAGATCTCCCTAAATGAAGACTTGTGTGAGATGTACAAGTCGTTTTGAAGGCACTACTGATAGGTTTGCTCTTTTGATGCTAATCAAACTAGAACGAATTCATAGGAATCATAATCACCTCTTTCTTTGACAATTTGAGATACCCAATGAAACAATAAGAAGGTCTCCCTAAATCAAGACATGTGTGAGATGTACGCATCGTTTTTAATGCGATAGTCATAGGATTGCTCCTTTTGACGTTAATCAATTTAGAACGAAGAAATAAAACTCCTAATCACCTCCTTCTTTCACAATTTTAAAGAACCAATGAAACAATAACAAGGTCTCCTTAAATGAAGACTTGTGTGAGATGTACGCGTCGTTTTTAACGCGATAGTCATTGGTTTGGTCCTTTTGATGCTAATCAAACTAGAATGAAGTTATTGGACTCCTAATCACCTCTTTCTTTGACAATTTTAGAGCACCAATGAAATAATAAGAATGTCTCCCTAAATGAAGCCTTGTGTGAGATGTAAACATGGTTTTGAACGCGATAGTAATGGCTTTGTCCTTTTGACGCTAATCAAACTAGATCTATGTAATACAACTCTTAATCACCTCTTTCTTTATAAATTTTAAACAACCAATGAAACAATATTGAGGTCTCCCTAAATAAAGACTTGTGTGAGATCTACGCATCGTTTTGGATGCGATAGTGATGTGATTGCTCCTTTTGATGCTAATTTCAACTAGAACGAAGTAATAGAACTCATAATCACTTATATTTTGACAATTTGACGAGAACTAATGAAACATTAAGAAGATCTCCCTAAATGAAGACTTGTGTGAGATGTACGGATTGTTTTGAAGGCACTAGTGATATGATTGCTCCTTTTGATGCTAATCAAACTAGAACGAATTCATAGGACTCACGAGACCTCTTTCTTTGACAATTTGAGAGACCAAATGAAACAATAAGAAGGTCTCCCTATATCAAGACTTGTGTGAGATGTACGCATCGTTTTTAACGCGATAGTCATAGGATTGCTACTTTTGATGCTAATCAAATTAGAACGAAGTAATAAGACTACTAATCACCTCCTTCTTTCACAATTTTAGAGAACCAATGAAAAAATAAGAAGGTCTCTTTAAATGAACACATGTGTGAGATGTACACATCGTTTTTAACGCGATAGTCATGGGATAGCTCCTTTTGATGCTAATCAAATTAGAACGAAGTTATAGGACTCCTAATCACTTCTTTCTTTGACAATTTTAGTGCACCAATGAAACAATAAGAAGGTCTCCCAAAATGAATACTTTTGTGAGTTGTACGCTTGTTTTTGAACCCGATAGTCATGGGTTTCTCCTTTTGACGCTAATCAAACTAGAACGAACTAATACAACTCTTAATCACCTCTTTCTTTGTAAATTTGTAAAAACCAATGAAACAATAAGAAGGTCTCCCTAAATGAAGACTTGTGTGAGATCTACGCATCTTTTTGGACGCGATAGTGATGTGATTGCTCCTTTTGATGCTAATTTGAACTAGAACGAAGTAATAGGGCTCATAATCACCTATATTTTGATAATTTGAGAGAACTAATGAAACATTAAGAAGGTCTCCCTAAATGAAGACTTGTGTGAGATGTACAAGTCGTTTTGAAGGCACTACTGATAGGTTTGCTCTTTTTGATGCTAATCAAACTAGAACGAATTCATAGGAATCATAATCACCTCTTTCTTTGACAATTTGAGATACCCAATGAAACAATAAGAAGGTCTCCCTAAATCAAGACATGTGTGAGATGTACGCATCGTTTTTAATGCGATAGTCATAGGATTGCTCCTTTTGACGTTAATCAATTTAGAACGAAGAAATAAAACTCCTAATCACCTCCTTCTTTCACAATTTTAAAGAACCAATGAAACAATAACAAGGTCTCCTTAAATGAAGACTTGTGTGAGATGTACGCGTCGTTTTTAACGCGATAGTCATTGGTTTGGTCCTTTTGATGCTAATCAAACTAGAATGAAGTTATTGGACTCCTAATCACCTCTTTCTTTGACAATTTTAGAGCACCAATGAAATAATAAGAATGTCTCCCTAAATGAAGCCTTGTGTGAGATGTAAACATGGTTTTGAACGCGATAGTAATGGCTTTGTCCTTTTGACGCTAATCAAACTAGATCTATGTAATACAACTCTTAATCACCTCTTTCTTTATAAATTTTAAACAACCAATGAAACAATATTGAGGTCTCCCTAAATAAAGACTTGTGTGAGATCTACGCATCGTTTTGGATGCGATAGTGATGTGATTGCTCCTTTTGATGCTAATTTCAACTAGAACGAAGTAATAGAACTCATAATCACTTATATTTTGACAATTTGAGAGAACTAATGAAACATTAAGAAGATCTCCCTAAATGAAGACTTGTGTGAGATGTACGGATTGTTTTGAAGGCACTAGTGATATGATTGCTCCTTTTGATGCTAATCAAACTAGAACGAATTCATAGGACTCACGAGACCTCTTTCTTTGACAATTTGAGAGACCAAATGAAACAATAAGAAGGTCTCCCTATATCAAGACTTGTGTGAGATGTACGCATCGTTTTTAACGCGATAGTCATAGGATTGCTACTTTTGATGCTAATCAAATTAGAACGAAGTAATAAGACTACTAATCACCTCCTTCTTTCACAATTTTAGAGAACCAATGAAAAAATAAGAAGGTCTCTTTAAATGAACACATGTGTGAGATGTACACATCGTTTTTAACGCGATAGTCATGGGATAGCTCCTTTTGATGCTAATCAAATTAGAACGAAGTTATAGGACTCCTAATCACTTCTTTCTTTGACAATTTTAGTGCACCAATGAAACAATAAGAAGGTCTCCCAAAATGAATACTTTTGTGAGTTGTACGCTTGTTTTTGAACCCGATAGTCATGGGTTTCTCCTTTTGACGCTAATCAAACTAGAACGAACTAATACAACTCTTAATCACCTCTTTCTTTGTAAATTTGTAAAAACCAATGAAACAATAAGAAGGTCTCCCTAAATGAAGACTTGTGTGAGATCTACGCATCTTTTTGGACGCGATAGTGATGTGATTGCTCCTTTTGATGCTAATTTGAACTAGAACGAAGTAATAGGGCTCATAATCACCTATATTTTGATAATTTGAGAGAACTAATGAAACATTAAGAAGGTCTCCCTAAATGAAGACTTGTGTGAGATGTACAAGTCGTTTTGAAGGCACTACTGATAGGTTTGCTCTTTTTGATGCTAATCAAACTAGAACGAATTCATAGGAATCATAATCACCTCTTTCTTTGACAATTTGAGATACCCAATGAAACAATAAGAAGGTCTCCCTAAATCAAGACATGTGTGAGATGTACGCATCGTTTTTAATGCGATAGTCATAGGATTGCTCCTGTTGACGTTAATCAATTTAGAACGAAGAAATAAAACTCCTAATCACCTCCTTCTTTCACAATTTTAAAGAACCAATGAAACAATAACAAGGTCTCCTTAAATGAAGACTTGTGTGAGATGTACGCGTCGTTTTTAACGCGATAGTCATTGGTTTGGTCCTTTTGATGCTAATCAAACTAGAATGAAGTTATTGGACTCCTAATCACCTCTTTCTTTGACAATTTTAGAGCACCAATGAAATAATAAGAATGTCTCCCTAAATGAAGCCTTGTGTGAGATGTAAACATGGTTTTGAACGCGATAGTAATGGCTTTGTCCTTTTGACGCTAATCAAACTAGATCTATGTAATACAACTCTTAATCACCTCTTTCTTTATAAATTTTAAACAACCAATGAAACAATATTGAGGTCTCCCTAAATAAAGACTTGTGTGAGATCTACGCATCGTTTTGGATGCGATAGTGATGTGATTGCTCCTTTTGATGCTAATTTCAACTAGAACGAAGTAATAGAACTCATAATCACTTATATTTTGACAATTTGAGAGAACTAATGAAACATTAAGAAGATCTCCCTAAATGAAGACTTGTGTGAGATGTACGGATTGTTTTGAAGGCACTAGTGATATGATTGCTCCTTTTGATGCTAATCAAACTAGAACGAATTCATAGGACTCACGAGACCTCTTTCTTTGACAATTTGAGAGACCAAATGAAACAATAAGAAGGTCTCCCTATATCAAGACTTGTGTGAGATGTACGCATCGTTTTTAACGCGATAGTCATAGGATTGCTACTTTTGATGCTAATCAAATTAGAACGAAGTAATAAGACTACTAATCACCTCCTTCTTTCACAATTTTAGAGAACCAATGAAAAAATAAGAAGGTCTCTTTAAATGAACACATGTGTGAGATGTACACATCGTTTTTAACGCGATAGTCATGGGATAGCTCCTTTTGATGCTAATCAAATTAGAACGAAGTTATAGGACTCCTAATCACTTCTTTCTTTGACAATTTTAGTGCACCAATGAAACAATAAGAAGGTCTCCCAAAATGAATACTTTTGTGAGTTGTACGCTTGTTTTTGAACCCGATAGTCATGGGTTTCTCCTTTTGACGCTAATCAAACTAGAACGAACTAATACAACTCTTAATCACCTCTTTCTTTGTAAATTTGTAAACAACCAATGAAACAATAAGAAGGTCTCCCTAAATGAAGACTTGTGTGAGATCTACGCATCTTTTTGGACGCGATAGTGATGTGATTGCTCCTTTTGATGCTAATTTGAACTAGAACGAAGTAATAGGGCTCATAATCACCTATATTTTGATAATTTGAGAGAACTAATGAAACATTAAGAAGGTCTCCCTAAATGAAGACTTGTGTGAGATGTACAAGTCGTTTTGAAGGCACTACTGATAGGTTTGCTCTTTTTGATGCTAATCAAACTAGAACGAATTCATAGGAATCATAATCACCTCTTTCTTTGACAATTTGAGATACCCAATGAAACAATAAGAAGGTCTCCCTAAATCAAGACATGTGTGAGATGTACGCATCGTTTTTAATGCGATAGTCATAGGATTGCTCCTTTTGACGTTAATCAATTTAGAACGAAGAAATAAAACTCCTAATCACCTCCTTCTTTCACAATTTTAAAGAACCAATGAAACAATAACAAGGTCTCCTTAAATGAAGACTTGTGTGAGATGTACGCGTCGTTTTTAACGCGATAGTCATTGGTTTGGTCCTTTTGATGCTAATCAAACTAGAATGAAGTTATTGGACTCCTAATCACCTCTTTCTTTGACAATTTTAGAGCACCAATGAAATAATAAGAATGTCTCCCTAAATGAAGCCTTGTGTGAGATGTAAACATGGTTTTGAACGCGATAGTAATGGCTTTGTCCTTTTGACGCTAATCAAACTAGATCTATGTAATACAACTCTTAATCACCTCTTTCTTTATAAATTTTAAACAACCAATGAAACAATATTGAGGTCTCCCTAAATAAAGACTTGTGTGAGATCTACGCATCGTTTTGGATGCGATAGTGATGTGATTGCTCCTTTTGATGCTAATTTCAACTAGAACGAAGTAATAGAACTCATAATCACTTATATTTTGACAATTTGAGAGAACTAATGAAACATTAAGAAGATCTCCCTAAATGAAGACTTGTGTGAGATGTACGGATTGTTTTGAAGGCACTAGTGATATGATTGCTCCTTTTGATGCTAATCAAACTAGAACGAATTCATAGGACTCATGAGACCTCTTTCTTTGACAATTTGAGAGACCAAATGAAACAATAAGAAGGTCTCCCTATATCAAGACTTGTGTGAGATGTACGCATCGTTTTTAACGCGATAGTCATAGGATTGCTACTTTTGATGCTAATCAAATTAGAACGAAGTAATAAGACTACTAATCACCTCCTTCTTTCACAATTTTAGAGAACCAATGAAAAAATAAGAAGGTCTCTTTAAATGAACACATGTGTGAGATGTACACATCGTTTTTAACGCGATAGTCATGGGATAGCTCCTTTTGATGCTAATCAAATTAGAACGAAGTTATAGGACTCCTAATCACTTCTTTCTTTGACAATTTTAGTGCACCAATGAAACAATAAGAAGGTCTCCCAAAATGAATACTTTTGTGAGTTGTACGCTTGTTTTTGAACCCGATAGTCATGGGTTTCTCCTTTTGACGCTAATCAAACTAGAACGAACTAATACAACTCTTAATCACCTCTTTCTTTGTAAATTTGTAAACAACCAATGAAACAATAAGAAGGTCTCCCTAAATGAAGACTTGTGTGAGATCTACGCATCTTTTTGGACGCGATAGTGATGTGATTGCTCCTTTTGATGCTAATTTGAACTAGAACGAAGTAATAGGGCTCATAATCACCTATATTTTGATAATTTGAGAGAACTAATGAAACATTAAGAAGGTCTCCCTAAATGAAGACTTGTGTGAGATGTACAAGTCGTTTTGAAGGCACTACTGATAGGTTTGCTCTTTTTGATGCTAATCAAACTAGAACGAATTCATAGGAATCATAATCACCTCTTTCTTTGACAATTTGAGATACCCAATGAAACAATAAGAAGGTCTCCCTAAATCAAGACATGTGTGAGATGTACGCATCGTTTTAATGCGATAGTCATAGGATTGCTCCTTTTGACGTTAATCAATTTAGAACGAAGAAATAAAACTCCTAATCACCTCCTTCTTTCACAATTTTAAAGAACCAATGAAACAATAACAAGGTCTCCTTAAATGAAGACTTGTGTGAGATGTACGCGTCGTTTTTAACGCGATAGTCATTGGTTTGGTCCTTTTGATGCTAATCAAACTAGAATGAAGTTATTGGACTCCTAATCACCTCTTTCTTTGACAATTTTAGAGCACCAATGAAATAATAAGAATGTCTCCCTAAATGAAGCCTTGTGTGAGATGTAAACATGGTTTTGAACGCGATAGTAATGGCTTTGTCCTTTTGACGCTAATCAAACTAGATCTATGTAATACAACTCTTAATCACCTCTTTCTTTATAAATTTTAAACAACCAATGAAACAATATTGAGGTCTCCCTAAATAAAGACTTGTGTGAGATCTACGCATCGTTTTGGATGCGATAGTGATGTGATTGCTCCTTTTGATGCTAATTTCAACTAGAACGAAGTAATAGAACTCATAATCACTTATATTTTGACAATTTGAGAGAACTAATGAAACATTAAGAAGATCTCCCTAAATGAAGACTTGTGTGAGATGTACGGATTGTTTTGAAGGCACTAGTGATATGATTGCTCCTTTTGATGCTAATCAAACTAGAACGAATTCATAGGACTCACGAGACCTCTTTCTTTGACAATTTGAGAGACCAAATGAAACAATAAGAAGGTCTCCCTATATCAAGACTTGTGTGAGATGTACGCATCGTTTTTAACGCGATAGTCATAGGATTGCTACTTTTGATGCTAATCAAATTAGAACGAAGTAATAAGACTACTAATCACCTCCTTCTTTCACAATTTTAGAGAACCAATGAAAAAATAAGAAGGTCTCTTTAAATGAACACATGTGTGAGATGTACACATCGTTTTTAACGCGATAGTCATGGGATAGCTCCTTTTGATGCTAATCAAATTAGAACGAAGTTATAGGACTCCTAATCACTTCTTTCTTTGACAATTTTAGTGCACCAATGAAACAATAAGAAGGTCTCCCAAAATGAATACTTTTGTGAGTTGTACGCTTGTTTTTGAACCCGATAGTCATGGGTTTCTCCTTTTGACGCTAATCAAACTAGAACGAACTAATACAACTCTTAATCACCTCTTTCTTTGTAAATTTGTAAACAACCAATGAAACAATAAGAAGGTCTCCCTAAATGAAGACTTGTGTGAGATCTACGCATCTTTTTGGACGCGATAGTGATGTGATTGCTCCTTTTGATGCTAATTTGAACTAGAACGAAGTAATAGGGCTCATAATCACCTATATTTTGATAATTTGAGAGAACTAATGAAACATTAAGAAGGTCTCCCTAAATGAAGACTTGTGTGAGATGTACAAGTCGTTTTGAAGGCACTACTGATAGGTTTGCTCTTTTTGATGCTAATCAAACTAGAACGAATTCATAGGAATCATAATCACCTCTTTCTTTGACAATTTGAGATACCCAATGAAACAATAAGAAGGTCTCCCTAAATCAAGACATGTGTGAGATGTACGCATCGTTTTAATGCGATAGTCATAGGATTGCTCCTTTTGACGTTAATCAATTTAGAACGAAGAAATAAAACTCCTAATCACCTCCTTCTTTCACAATTTTAAAGAACCAATGAAACAATAACAAGGTCTCCTTAAATGAAGACTTGTGTGAGATGTACGCGTCGTTTTTAACGCGATAGTCATTGGTTTGGTCCTTTTGATGCTAATCAAACTAGAATGAAGTTATTGGACTCCTAATCACCTCTTTCTTTGACAATTTTAGAGCACCAATGAAATAATAAGAATGTCTCCCTAAATGAAGCCTTGTGTGAGATGTAAACATGGTTTTGAACGCGATAGTAATGGCTTTGTCCTTTTGACGCTAATCAAACTAGATCTATGTAATACAACTCTTAATCACCTCTTTCTTTATAAATTTTAAACAACCAATGAAACAATATTGAGGTCTCCCTAAATAAAGACTTGTGTGAGATCTACGCATCGTTTTGGATGCGATAGTGATGTGATTGCTCCTTTTGATGCTAATTTCAACTAGAACGAAGTAATAGAACTCATAATCACTTATATTTTGACAATTTGAGAGAACTAATGAAACATTAAGAAGATCTCCCTAAATGAAGACTTGTGTGAGATGTACGGATTGTTTTGAAGGCACTAGTGATATGATTGCTCCTTTTGATGCTAATCAAACTAGAACGAATTCATAGGACTCACGAGACCTCTTTCTTTGACAATTTGAGAGACCAAATGAAACAATAAGAAGGTCTCCCTATATCAAGACTTGTGTGAGATGTACGCATCGTTTTTAACGCGATAGTCATAGGATTGCTACTTTTGATGCTAATCAAATTAGAACGAAGTAATAAGACTACTAATCACCTCCTTCTTTCACAATTTTAGAGAACCAATGAAAAAATAAGAAGGTCTCTTTAAATGAACACATGTGTGAGATGTACACATCGTTTTTAACGCGATAGTCATGGGATAGCTCCTTTTGATGCTAATCAAATTAGAACGAAGTTATAGGACTCCTAATCACTTCTTTCTTTGACAATTTTAGTGCACCAATGAAACAATAAGAAGGTCTCCCAAAATGAATACTTTTGTGAGTTGTACGCTTGTTTTTGAACCCGATAGTCATGGGTTTCTCCTTTTGACGCTAATCAAACTAGAACGAACTAATACAACTCTTAATCACCTCTTTCTTTGTAAATTTGTAAACAACCAATGAAACAATAAGAAGGTCTCCCTAAATGAAGACTTGTGTGAGATCTACGCATCTTTTTGGACGCGATAGTGATGTGATTGCTCCTTTTGATGCTAATTTGAACTAGAACGAAGTAATAGGGCTCATAATCACCTATATTTTGATAATTTGAGAGAACTAATGAAACATTAAGAAGGTCTCCCTAAATGAAGACTTGTGTGAGATGTACAAGTCGTTTTGAAGGCACTACTGATAGGTTTGCTCTTTTTGATGCTAATCAAACTAGAACGAATTCATAGGAATCATAATCACCTCTTTCTTTGACAATTTGAGATACCCAATGAAACAATAAGAAGGTCTCCCTAAATCAAGACATGTGTGAGATGTACGCATCGCTTTTAATGCGATAGTCATAGGATTGCTCCTGTTGACGTTAATCAATTTAGAACGAAGAAATAAAACTCCTAATCACCTCCTTCTTTCACAATTTTAAAGAACCAATGAAACAATAACAAGGTCTCCTTAAATGAAGACTTGTGTGAGATGTACGCGTCGTTTTTAACGCGATAGTCATTGGTTTGGTCCTTTTGATGCTAATCAAACTAGAATGAAGTTATTGGACTCCTAATCACCTCTTTCTTTGACAATTTTAGAGCACCAATGAAATAATAAGAATGTCTCCCTAAATGAAGCCTTGTGTGAGATGTAAACATGGTTTTGAACGCGATAGTAATGGCTTTGTCCTTTTGACGCTAATCAAACTAGATCTATGTAATACAACTCTTAATCACCTCTTTCTTTATAAATTTTAAACAACCAATGAAACAATATTGAGGTCTCCCTAAATAAAGACTTGTGTGAGATCTACGCATCGTTTTGGATGCGATAGTGATGTGATTGCTCCTTTTGATGCTAATTTCAACTAGAACGAAGTAATAGAACTCATAATCACTTATATTTTGACAATTTGAGAGAACTAATGAAACATTAAGAAGATCTCCCTAAATGAAGACTTGTGTGAGATGTACGGATTGTTTTGAAGGCACTAGTGATATGATTGCTCCTTTTGATGCTAATCAAACTAGAACGAATTCATAGGACTCACGAGACCTCTTTCTTTGACAATTTGAGAGACCAAATGAAACAATAAGAAGGTCTCCCTATATCAAGACTTGTGTGAGATGTACGCATCGTTTTTAACGCGATAGTCATAGGATTGCTACTTTTGATGCTAATCAAATTAGAACGAAGTAATAAGACTACTAATCACCTCCTTCTTTCACAATTTTAGAGAACCAATGAAAAAATAAGAAGGTCTCTTTAAATGAACACATGTGTGAGATGTACACATCGTTTTTAACGCGATAGTCATGGGATAGCTCCTTTTGATGCTAATCAAATTAGAACGAAGTTATAGGACTCCTAATCACTTCTTTCTTTGACAATTTTAGTGCACCAATGAAACAATAAGAAGGTCTCCCAAAATGAATACTTTTGTGAGTTGTACGCTTGTTTTTGAACCCGATAGTCATGGGTTTCTCCTTTTGACGCTAATCAAACTAGAACGAACTAATACAACTCTTAATCACCTCTTTCTTTGTAAATTTGTAAACAACCAATGAAACAATAAGAAGGTCTCCCTAAATGAAGACTTGTGTGAGATCTACGCATCTTTTTGGACGCGATAGTGATGTGATTGCTCCTTTTGATGCTAATTTGAACTAGAACGAAGTAATAGGGCTCATAATCACCTATATTTTGATAATTTGAGAGAACTAATGAAACATTAAGAAGGTCTCCCTAAATGAAGACTTGTGTGAGATGTACAAGTCGTTTTGAAGGCACTACTGATAGGTTTGCTCTTTTTGATGCTAATCAAACTAGAACGAATTCATAGGAATCATAATCACCTCTTTCTTTGACAATTTGAGATACCCAATGAAACAATAAGAAGGTCTCCCTAAATCAAGACATGTGTGAGATGTACGCATCGTTTTTAATGCGATAGTCATAGGATTGCTCCTGTTGACGTTAATCAATTTAGAACGAAGAAATAAAACTCCTAATCACCTCCTTCTTTCACAATTTTAAAGAACCAATGAAACAATAACAAGGTCTCCTTAAATGAAGACTTGTGTGAGATGTACGCGTCGTTTTTAACGCGATAGTCATTGGTTTGGTCCTTTTGATGCTAATCAAACTAGAATGAAGTTATTGGACTCCTAATCACCTCTTTCTTTGACAATTTTAGAGCACCAATGAAATAATAAGAATGTCTCCCTAAATGAAGCCTTGTGTGAGATGTAAACATGGTTTTGAACGCGATAGTAATGGCTTTGTCCTTTTGACGCTAATCAAACTAGATCTATGTAATACAACTCTTAATCACCTCTTTCTTTATAAATTTTAAACAACCAATGAAACAATATTGAGGTCTCCCTAAATAAAGACTTGTGTGAGATCTACGCATCGTTTTGGATGCGATAGTGATGTGATTGCTCCTTTTGATGCTAATTTCAACTAGAACGAAGTAATAGAACTCATAATCACTTATATTTTGACAATTTGAGAGAACTAATGAAACATTAAGAAGATCTCCCTAAATGAAGACTTGTGTGAGATGTACGGATTGTTTTGAAGGCACTAGTGATATGATTGCTCCTTTTGATGCTAATCAAACTAGAACGAATTCATAGGACTCACGAGACCTCTTTCTTTGACAATTTGAGAGACCAAATGAAACAATAAGAAGGTCTCCCTATATCAAGACTTGTGTGAGATGTACGCATCGTTTTTAACGCGATAGTCATAGGATTGCTACTTTTGATGCTAATCAAATTAGAACGAAGTAATAAGACTACTAATCACCTCCTTCTTTCACAATTTTAGAGAACCAATGAAAAAATAAGAAGGTCTCTTTAAATGAACACATGTGTGAGATGTACACATCGTTTTTAACGCGATAGTCATGGGATAGCTCCTTTTGATGCTAATCAAATTAGAACGAAGTTATAGGACTCCTAATCACTTCTTTCTTTGACAATTTTAGTGCACCAATGAAACAATAAGAAGGTCTCCCAAAATGAATACTTTTGTGAGTTGTACGCTTGTTTTTGAACCCGATAGTCATGGGTTTCTCCTTTTGACGCTAATCAAACTAGAACGAACTAATACAACTCTTAATCACCTCTTTCTTTGTAAATTTGTAAAAACCAATGAAACAATAAGAAGGTCTCCCTAAATGAAGACTTGTGTGAGATCTACGCATCTTTTTGGACGCGATAGTGATGTGATTGCTCCTTTTGATGCTAATTTGAACTAGAACGAAGTAATAGGGCTCATAATCACCTATATTTTGATAATTTGAGAGAACTAATGAAACATTAAGAAGGTCTCCCTAAATGAAGACTTGTGTGAGATGTACAAGTCGTTTTGAAGGCACTACTGATAGGTTTGCTCTTTTTGATGCTAATCAAACTAGAACGAATTCATAGGAATCATAATCACCTCTTTCTTTGACAATTTGAGATACCCAATGAAACAATAAGAAGGTCTCCCTAAATCAAGACATGTGTGAGATGTACGCATCGCTTTTTAATGCGATAGTCATAGGATTGCTCCTGTTGACGTTAATCAATTTAGAACGAAGAAATAAAACTCCTAATCACCTCCTTCTTTCACAATTTTAAAGAACCAATGAAACAATAACAAGGTCTCCTTAAATGAAGACTTGTGTGAGATGTACGCGTCGTTTTTAACGCGATAGTCATTGGTTTGGTCCTTTTGATGCTAATCAAACTAGAATGAAGTTATTGGACTCCTAATCACCTCTTTCTTTGACAATTTTAGAGCACCAATGAAATAATAAGAATGTCTCCCTAAATGAAGCCTTGTGTGAGATGTAAACATGGTTTTGAACGCGATAGTAATGGCTTTGTCCTTTTGACGCTAATCAAACTAGATCTATGTAATACAACTCTTAATCACCTCTTTCTTTATAAATTTTAAACAACCAATGAAACAATATTGAGGTCTCCCTAAATAAAGACTTGTGTGAGATCTACGCATCGTTTTGGATGCGATAGTGATGTGATTGCTCCTTTTGATGCTAATTTCAACTAGAACGAAGTAATAGAACTCATAATCACTTATATTTTGACAATTTGAGAGAACTAATGAAACATTAAGAAGATCTCCCTAAATGAAGACTTGTGTGAGATGTACGGATTGTTTTGAAGGCACTAGTGATATGATTGCTCCTTTTGATGCTAATCAAACTAGAACGAATTCATAGGACTCACGAGACCTCTTTCTTTGACAATTTGAGAGACCAAATGAAACAATAAGAAGGTCTCCCTATATCAAGACTTGTGTGAGATGTACGCATCGTTTTTAACGCGATAGTCATAGGATTGCTACTTTTGATGCTAATCAAATTAGAACGAAGTAATAAGACTACTAATCACCTCCTTCTTTCACAATTTTAGAGAACCAATGAAAAAATAAGAAGGTCTCTTTAAATGAACACATGTGTGAGATGTACACATCGTTTTTAACGCGATAGTCATGGGATAGCTCCTTTTGATGCTAATCAAATTAGAACGAAGTTATAGGACTCCTAATCACTTCTTTCTTTGACAATTTTAGTGCACCAATGAAACAATAAGAAGGTCTCCCAAAATGAATACTTTTGTGAGTTGTACGCTTGTTTTTGAACCCGATAGTCATGGGTTTCTCCTTTTGACGCTAATCAAACTAGAACGAACTAATACAACTCTTAATCACCTCTTTCTTTGTAAATTTGTAAACAACCAATGAAACAATAAGAAGGTCTCCCTAAATGAAGACTTGTGTGAGATCTACGCATCTTTTTGGACGCGATAGTGATGTGATTGCTCCTTTTGATGCTAATTTGAACTAGAACGAAGTAATAGGGCTCATAATCACCTATATTTTGATAATTTGAGAGAACTAATGAAACATTAAGAAGGTCTCCCTAAATGAAGACTTGTGTGAGATGTACAAGTCGTTTTGAAGGCACTACTGATAGGTTTGCTCTTTTGATGCTAATCAAACTAGAACGAATTCATAGGAATCATAATCACCTCTTTCTTTGACAATTTGAGATACCCAATGAAACAATAAGAAGGTCTCCCTAAATCAAGACATGTGTGAGATGTACGCATCGTTTTAATGCGATAGTCATAGGATTGCTCCTTTTGACGTTAATCAATTTAGAACGAAGAAATAAAACTCCTAATCACCTCCTTCTTTCACAATTTTAAAGAACCAATGAAACAATAACAAGGTCTCCTTAAATGAAGACTTGTGTGAGATGTACGCGTCGTTTTTAACGCGATAGTCATTGGTTTGGTCCTTTTGATGCTAATCAAACTAGAATGAAGTTATTGGACTCCTAATCACCTCTTTCTTTGACAATTTTAGAGCACCAATGAAATAATAAGAATGTCTCCCTAAATGAAGCCTTGTGTGAGATGTAAACATGGTTTTGAACGCGATAGTAATGGCTTTGTCCTTTTGACGCTAATCAAACTAGATCTATGTAATACAACTCTTAATCACCTCTTTCTTTATAAATTTTAAACAACCAATGAAACAATATTGAGGTCTCCCTAAATAAAGACTTGTGTGAGATCTACGCATCGTTTTGGATGCGATAGTGATGTGATTGCTCCTTTTGATGCTAATTTCAACTAGAACGAAGTAATAGAACTCATAATCACTTATATTTTGACAATTTGAGAGAACTAATGAAACATTAAGAAGATCTCCCTAAATGAAGACTTGTGTGAGATGTACGGATTGTTTGAAGGCACTAGTGATATGATTGCTCCTTTTGATGCTAATCAAACTAGAACGAATTCATAGGACTCACTGAGACCTCTTTCTTTGACAATTTGAGAGACCAAATGAAACAATAAGAAGGTCTCCCTATATCAAGACTTGTGTGAGATGTACGCATCGTTTTTAACGCGATAGTCATAGGATTGCTACTTTTGATGCTAATCAAATTAGAACGAAGTAATAAGACTACTAATCACCTCCTTCTTTCACAATTTTAGAGAACCAATGAAAAAAATAAGAAGGTCTCTTTAAATGAACACATGTGTGAGATGTACACATCGTTTTTAACTGCGATAGTCATGGATAGCTCCTTTTGATGCTAATCAAATTAGAACGAAGTTATAGGACTCCTAATCACTTCTTTCTTTGACAATTTTAGTGCACCAATGAAACAATAAGAAGGTCTCCCAAAATGAATACTTTTGTGAGTTGTACGCTTGTTTTTTGAACCCGATAGTCATGGGTTTCTCCTTTGACGCTAATCAAACTAGAACGAACTAATACAACTCTTAATCACCTCTTTCTTTGTAAATTTGTAAACAACCAATGAAACAATAAGAAGGTCTCCCTAAATGAAGACTTGTGTGAGATCTACGCATCTTTTGGACGCGATGTGATTTATTTCTCCTTTTGATGCTAATTTGAACTAGAACGAAGAATAGAGCTCATAATCCCTTATTTGATAATTTGAGAGAAAAAATAAAACATTAGAAGGTATCCCTAATGAAGACTTTGTGAGATTACAGTCGTTTGAGGCACTACTGATAGGTTTGCTCGTTTTGATTCTATCAAACCTAGAAAGAATTCATATGAATCATAAGCACCTCTTTCTTTGAACTTTGAGATAACCCAATGAACAATAAAGGTCCCCCCTAAATCAGACATTGTGGATGTACGCATCGCTTTTAGTGGTCGATAGTCCTAAGATTTGCTCCTGTTGACGTTAATCAATTTAGAACGAAGAAATAAAAAACTCCTATCACTCCTTCTTTCACATTTTAAGAACCATGAAACAATAACAAGGTCTCCTTAAATGAGACTTGTGTGGATGTACGCGTCGTTTTTAAAATGCGAATAGTCATTGGTGTGTCCTTTTGTGCTAATCAAATTAGAACGAAGTTAGAGGACTCCTAATCACTTCTTTCTTTGACAATTTTAGTGCACCAATGAACAATAGAAGGTCTCCCAAATGAAATACTTTTGTGGTTGTACGCTTGTTTTTGAACCCGATAGTCATGGGTTTTCTCCTTTTGACGCTAATCAAACTAGAACGAAGTAATACAAACTCTAATCACCTCTTTCTTTGTAAATTTGAAACAACCAATGAAACAATAAGAAGGTCTCCCTAAATAAGACTTGTGTGAGATCTAACGCATCTTTTTGGACGCGATAGTGATGTGATTGCTCCTTTTGATGCTATTTGAACTAGAACGAATAATAGGACTCATAATCACCTTATTTTTGATCAATTTGAGGAACTAATGAAACATTAAGAAGGTCTCCCTAAATGAAGACTTGTGTTGAGATGTACCAGTCGTTTTAAGGCACTACGTGATGGTTGTTGCTCTTTTTGATGCTAATCAAACTAGAACGAATTCATAGGAATCATAATCACCTCTTTCTTTGACAATTTGAGATACCAATGAAACAATAAGAAGGTCTCCCTAATCAAGACAGTGTGAGATGTACGCATCGTTTTAATGCGATAGTCATAGGATTGCTCCTTTTGACGTTAATCAATTTAGAACGAAGAATAAAACTCCTAATCACCTCCTTCTTTCACAATTTTAAGAACCAATGAAACAATAAAAGGTCTCTTAAATGAAGACTTGTGAGATGTACGCGTCGTTTTTAACGCGATAGTCATGGTTTGGTCCTTTTGATGCTAATCAAACTAAATGAAGTTATTGGACTCCTAATCACCTCTTTCTTTGACAATTTTAGACCAATGAAATAATAAGAATGTCTCCCTAAATGAAGCCTTGTGTGAGTGTAACATGGTTTTGAACCGATAGTAATGGCTTTGTCCTTTTGACGCTAATCAAACTAGATCTATGTAATACAACTCTTAATCACCTCTTTCTTTATAAATTTTAAACAACCAAAAACAATATTGAGGTCTCCCTAAATAAAGACTTGTGAGATCTACGCATCGTTTTGGATGCGATAGTGATGTGATTGCTCCTTTTGATGCTAATTTCAACTAGAACGAAGTAATAGAACTCATAATCACTTATATTTGATAATTTGAGAGAACTAATGAAACATTAAGAAGATCTCCCTAAATGAAGACTTGTGTGAGATGTACGGATTGTTTTGAAGGCACTAGTGATAGATTGCTCCTTTTGATGCTAATCAAACTAGAACGAATTCATAGGACTCACGAGACCTCTTTCTTTGACAATTTGAGAGACCAAATGAAACAATAAAGGTCTCCCTATATCAAGACTTGTGTGATGTACGCACGTTTTTAACGCGATAGTCAGAGGATTGCTAC
>JAINUT010000116.1:0-62997 GCA_020205555.1 Panax stipuleanatus
GGGCCCTCTAATAGGGTAAAGCCATTTACACCCTCCATAGGGATATCTGTCAATGGCTAAACTAATGGCCAATGATGCCAAGCAGGAGGAACAATGGGAATGCGGATCTAACACGTGATACTCTGGATGGCACGTTCTCTTAGATAGAGTTCCCAGCATCCCTCTATCAACAACGGGCCTCTGCGGGTCGACAATGCAAACTCTCGACCAGTGGGGAATCCTCCCTAAAATCCAACAGTCAAAAACTCTGAGGTATATGGGATCCATGAGATCGCTCTGGCTGTCAAAAGCTCCAACTGCAGGCGGGAGTGAGTAAAGCCCTCAGCAACAGGGACCTCCATCAGAGTGGAGTGATTCCAACGCCGTCCCCGGGGATAGGTCTCCAGACCTAAAGTATTGGCGGGCCGTAAGCAAGGAAGTCTCTCATATGCCTAGAACTGGCCATGTAAATATCAAAAGTCATCAGTGACCAAGACTGACAAATATAAATGCAGAAATTAAAAAGATACAAAAAAGATGTACTCACCAGCAGAAACGGGTATAACCCTAACCAAAACTCCGTCAAACCCTCTGAAATCATGCGCATACCTTAGAGAAAATAGGCAAAGGTGTAGGAACCCCAATCAAAGTTACTGAGGCGCTCTGCATGTCGGGTAGCACTGACCAGGGCGAAGGACACAGTAGATGAGTTGTCCACCACAAAACAACCCCTGAAGATCACAAGAAATAATCGCCTCAAGATGCGATCCCTAACCTTATGGTCATCAGGTAGAGGCTCAAGTAAAGCCCCACTCTGGGTATCTATGCTCAAGGTACCTGATCGGATCGTTCGACCCTTGATCGTCGTCGCAGGGACTCCAAGTAGGGACTGAACGGCAGTAGGTGTGATGTCAGCCACGACAGGCACTGGCTCACCCTCGAACTCAATGTAGGTGATGAACCTCCAGTCGATAGGGGTCATCATCACCTTACAGTCCAACAAATGAAGGGACTGAGTCTGATGGAACCAGCGCTCAGATAGAGCCCTCATATACCCCCAGGGGCAACGACGGGGAAGATAAGAGAAGAAGGCCTGAAACCCCCAGCCATCAACGATATCCCTGTAGTCCTGGTACAAAGTATGTAACAGGGAGTGCACGTTGAACCAATTCCCTCGAAGGTGCGTAAAGCCGGGAACCTACATCAAAAGCCAACCCATGTCAAAAACCTGTGTCCCGAGAAAGGCAAAAGAAGGAAAGACAATCCAGAAAGAAGAAAAAACTACAAGTCACCTCGTTGGCATGGAGAAACCGCGATGGATGATGACTCAAGTCCCCTAGCAACTTCTGGGTCAAAACAACAATGCCAAGAAGCTTCACACGTGCGGCCTGAGCCGGGGTAGGAGCAGGAAAAGGAGCCTGCTCATCATCAATATCAATCGGCTGCTCATCATCAATATCAATCGGCTGCAAATATAAAGCCACTGGTAGAAGCGGACCCACCTGTGGCTGTCGCACCTCTACCTGCAGCTCCCCAAGGTGGGCACCGCTCCCTTCGGCTCGGTTCGGTTCGAGTTGAAACGGAGTTTATATGTGCTGAGAAGTCAAATCTGAGAAAAAATCGCTACGCGATTGAGCGGTTTGTCCTGAAATCCTACGTTTAAGTAGCGTAATCCTAACAGAAAGGGGAACTCCCTGAAAACCCTTGGTATTCATCCCAAAGAAATGTTTGGGGATCACTAATGAAGAATGCTAAAAAAATTCTAAAAAACTGTGCAAATCTGACGAAAACTGCCACTTTCGAAGCATCGGGTACTGACCAATAGCAGTTCAACAGTTGGCTCAACCCTAGCGAAGCATCTGATACTGTCCGATGATAGTTTAGCCGTACCAAGTGAAGCATCGGTTACTGACCAATGATAGTTTAGCCATTGGCACAACCCCAGCGAAGCGTCGAGTACTGACCAATGACAGTTCAACCGTTGGCACAACCCCAGCGAAGCGTCGGGTACAGACCGGTGATAATTCAACCGTTGGCACAACCCCAGTGAAGCGTCGGGTACTGATCGATGATAGTTTAGACATAAGCACAACCCCAATGAAGTGTCGGGTACTGACCGATGACAGTTCAACCGTTGGCATAACCCCAGCGAAGCGTCGGGTACAGACCGATGATAGTTCAGCCGTTGGTACAAAACCAGCGAAGCGTCGGATATAGAATGGTGATAGTTCAGTCGTTGGCGCAATACCAGTGACGTCTCAGCCATTGGCGCAACCCCCACGAAGCATCGAGAGTTGATCCGGTGACGGAAGCAATATATTAATCCATCCTCAATGATGGAATCTGTTATACACATCCTCAAAGGGAGTACCAAGAAGGATTGGTGTTTCAAACCCCTGTTGCCAACTATCGATGTAAATTATCATCAAGATAAGCATCAGAAACACCCACTGAGGTAAATCTGCAACAAAGATATATCCCCAGCGGAGCGCCATCAGAAATATACAACGGCATCAACCGAAAGGAAATATGATCCAACGAAGAATATCGACGAGTGAGGGAAAACCCTTGGTCTCAAACTAAGAATTCACCTAGGCTATCATGAATAACGGCATCTCCAGTAAAAAGTGACGAATATAGTTCACAGTAGCCTATTAATGACATCCCAACAGAATGAGACGAGAACAATCTGTGATAGCCTAATTCTGATAACCTGTCAGTGGTTATCCTACCAGTGATCATCTGACAGTGCCGCCCCAAGGGGGATATCATGAATAACATTATTCCCAGCAGAAGCTAACGTAATCAATCAGTGTTATCCCTACCCCCTCAAAGGTATCTGACATTAATGACATACCCTATCATGCATTGCCTTCCCTTTGCATTTAAATTTCTCATGTCTACTAATCTTTATCCTATTCATTTCACTACATTGCATGAACATGATAAAAAGGGACATCTATAGACACTCAAAATTTCATTTCCCTTTTACTAACACTGTAGGAGGGCAAAATTATCTTTTAAATCAACCCCGGTCTCAATACCGAGTCATCAACTCAACCCCGGTCTCAATACCGGCTCATCAAATCAACACTGATCTTGATATCGGGTCATCAACTCAACCCCGGTCTCAATATTGAGTCATTAACTCAACCCCGATCTCAATATCGGGTCATCAACTCAACCCCGATCTCAACCCGGGAAGTACAGGTCAGCCCCGATCTCAACCCGGGAAGTACAGGTCAGCCCTGGTCTCAACTCAGGAAGTACAGGTCAGCCCCGGTCTCAACCCAAAAAGTATAGGTCAGTCCCGGTCTCAACCCAGGAAGTATAAGTTAGCCTCGGTCTTAACCCAAGAGGTACAGGTTAGCCTCGGTCTCAACCCGGGAGGTACAGGTCTGCCTCAATCTCAACCCGAGAAGTACAAGTTAACCCCGGTCTCAACCCGGGAGGTCAGGTTAACTTCAAAAAAAATCCTAAAGCATTACAACATCTCAAGGGGAAAACCTGGAGTGATCAAGTAAGCCTCAGAGACAACCCTGATGACAAATAGAATCAATTGGGATCCAAACCTTGGAAACAACCCCAAGAAGTCAGCCATAGGCTATGCCGACTCTGAAGGTAACCCCGGGTGGGGAAAATGGTTATTTTACCAACTCTAAGCAGATTCGGTCAAACTCAAGCAAAATTGATGCCACCAAAGTTAGAACGAACCATAACAATGATCCCGAGTGCAAACAGCACAAGACAGCTCAACGGACAAACTGCGAGAAATTGAAGATCTGGTTATGAACCCATCTTCTTGGACCCAGAAAATGTTTTATCCTATGTCATTTTGACACTCTCAGCGAGGGCTTTCCATAAAAGTACAGCACGCCTCAAACGGATGTTCCGATTAAAAGTTAGAAAGTTTCGAACCTAACATCGTGTTGCTCAGAGTGCACGTACTTCGATGCAATGGGACCCGCTGTGGGGCCCATGCCACGTGGAGCCATACCCCTACCTGCGGCAGTAGCAGGTAGAGTGGAGGCTTCTAGGTCTATATATATAAGGTGACCTTGATAGTAGTGTGCATACAAGCCAATCATGTATGATGACAAAGCACATACTTTGTAAACAATCTTATTTATTTATTAATAAAATATTTATTTAAGGCATATAATTATCTACATGGTGCTGTTTTTATAATATGTAAATAACCCATAGTTTTAAGCAATGCTTTTAGAATCATGATGAGATCATGATAATGAGATCTAAATTCTTAGAAAGCTTAAAAACTAAAATAGTTCCCAATTGTGGTATTACTAAAATGGGGATTAGTAAATCGGGATAGATTGGTACATATGTTGCTTGCTCATTGGATGAGGATGACTGATCTCATAGTCATTTGTGTGGAGACACTAAAGCAAGTATGTAGGTGCTTATTGGAGAATAAGTTCACTGAACGTGACTCGCTCTGGAATACTTAATGGAGTTTTACTCGCCTGTCAATAGGAATTCCTAATGTGATAGTAGTACATGTGATCCTTGGACTTGAGATCATCATAGTATCTTGTATGTAACAAATTATACTTTGACTAATTCCTTAAGGCGTTTCAAGGCATATATAGGGTATGCTTGGGTGTAATGAGTTACATATGGAGATAATGAATGATCAATAAAGAATCTACCACCTCTAGTAAAAAAAAGAGATATGTCCTATGTGATTCGTTAAATGACAACCCAGGAATCCTTGGCCAAGGTAGAATGAAATTAGAAAGAGGTTTCTAATTTGCATTATTTGGAGTTGTGCATTTTCTAATCGAAATACATATAATTAAATAAATTAAGACTTGACAGTAAATCTATGTCTTATATTTAATTGGGACATTGTATGGTGGAAGGATTGAATTGTACGGTAACTATTAACTCACAGGTTCTTTTATGATTAATGTTGAAATCTATATTATCTGGAAAGTCGTTGATCGCTAGGGAGGCTTATCCCTATTGTAGAATAAATGTTATTTATTTAAATAGATTATTAGTTTAATTTGTTTATTTAAATAAGATTAGAATTGTTCTAATTGATTTATTCACAACCAGTTTAATATGGAGAACCTAAAGGGTCACACCATAAAAGGAAGAAGAATTATTTAAGTAGAAAATGACATGATAGTAATAATGCATTAAGTATAATTAATTTAATCTATGATGATAGAATAAATTAAATAGCTTAATATTTATTATTTAATATTTTAGAAATATTAAATATAAATTAATAAGAGGAGTCTTATTAATATTATTATTATTTTAATTCTAAAGGAGTTTAGGAATTAATATAATATCAGTACTCTCTCTCAATCCTAATAAAGATTAGGATATAAATTAATTAAAAGTAATTAATTAATTAATTAAATAAAACCCTATTCTAATTGGATTAGGAGGGTTAACCTAATATCTATATAAGAGAGTCTTGTATCAGAAATAAGGGACGTGAATTTTTCAAGAGTTGGGAGTACACATATTCTATAGAGATAGAAATAAGGGTTAAGCCAATAACCCATCTTACTGAGTTCTTCATCTTCCTTGGTGGATCACCGTTAGAGGCCAAACATTTGGGTGGCTGACATTGATCAAGGGAAGGAGCCACTACAGGGGAATCAAAGGAATCAAAGGAGTAGAACTTGTACCTGTGGAAGCTTGGATCTTCAAAGGTATAATTTTGTTTTTCTCCTTCTTCATTCACTAATAATTGATGCACAAGAATGATCATGGTAATGGGTTTGTATAAATTTTGAAAACCTAGTTTTTTACTATTCCGCCCTATTTATGTGATTTGATTGCATGATTGCGTTACGTACAAACCCAACAGTGGTATCAGAGCCAATCTTGTGCTAATTATCAGTCTATGTGATTCCATACATGTATAATATGCGATTGGATCGAGTTCTGGGCAATGAATTTTTTCTGATTCTGCGAAGCTGCGCAGCTGCGCCGGTTTCTGGCCTTCTTGCTGCGCAGCTGCGCCAGTGTCCTGTGCTGGTTTTCATGATGCGCAGCTGTGCCGGTTCCTGCCCTTCTTGCTGCGCAGCTGCGCCGGTGTCTTGGCCTGGTTTTTCATGCTGCGCAGCTGCGCTGGTTCTTTTTATATTCCTGGCGCAGCTGCGCCACTAACAGAAACTGAATTTTTTGTTTTATTTAATTAAATGAATGATTTGTTTAATTAATATAGGTTTAAAATAAAGATGTTTATTTTATATGAAATGAGATTTTAGAATTGCTAAAATTAAAGATTTTAATTTGGAATTGTTTTTGAATGAAATAAAGGAGTTTATTTTTCCAAAAACAAAGTTTAGCAAACTTTTGCCCATTAACTGATATTAATACATATATGGAATGAATTTATTTTCATGAGATGAATAAGATTTATCGATACGTATGATGATATGTATGGTAATAAAAGGGATTGATTATGGACTATGACCAATGTGATTGGATTTTTATTTTGGTTGAATGCTTGAATGAATGGGTTTTATAAAATGGGGTCTGCATACCTCGTCTTCTCTAGTTTTATTCTCGATGTAAATTCTATCTCCTTTCTATGTACTTCCCCTTGACTGCTGATCAAGGTTTCTATTTAATTTTAAATAGTTAATGTAATAGAGATAGTTAGAATTATCTTGAAGAAACTGGAGACCAAGGAGCAAGGAGCGCGTGAAGACCCGTTTGTATGGAGCCCGGGTTTAAATGTAACAGTTACGTTTAAATTTAAATTTTTGCACTCCTAGGTTTGACCTTTTGGTTCACTTGGTGGCTCTAGTGAACCAAACTAGAATAAAAGTCCATAATCAATCCGGGTAGAATATAGTATTCTATATTGCATGCTAAATATTATATATATTATATTTTATACAAACATGCTTCGCATGTTAAATAAAATGACGCGTATTTTATATATATATATATGTGCATGCGCGCTTAAAAAGATGAGACAAATAATAACAAACTCCTCAAAGAAATATTATTAAGTCTGAAGCGTTCAAATGATATTTGGAATATCGAACGTCGCCTTCTAGCATGATTAGTTAATAGAGTATTGAATATTTAATATGAGTTTGTTGTGCTATCCACAAGGCGAGTATTGAATATTTAAGATGTTAATTAATCACATTTGATGCTTATCAAGAAAATTGAACGATCTAGTCTTGTTGTGCTATCCACAAGGACGAACATTTTTCTTTTTTGAATTTATGGAAGTGCTAGGATGGACTTAACTTAAATCATTTTAGTTCGGATGTGCACACACTTGACCATTATGATTTAAGAGGTAAAATAAAAGGAGTTATATAGTGATGTAATTGACAAGAGTTGTCTACCTATTTATTTGTATATCGCTTGTTGTGCTATCCACAAGGTTATATACATTTGAAATGGGATCCTTAATCTCACTAGCAAATCTTTAATTAGATATTGCCGAACTATATGAGTGAGGGTAATATAGTTTGATGAAAATACTGGGAGATAACAATTTAAAATAAAGACCTAAATTTATTTTGGTATGCAAAGTTAATAAAATGAATGTTTGCTAAAATATTATCTTTTCACATGCAGAATTTTAAAAATGTCAAAATCACTAATCTCACTTCGAAGCATACTTGATGCAAATAAGCTTACCGGCCCGAATTACGAGGACTGGCTAAGAAATCTGAGAATTGTTCTCACTGCTGAAAAGATTTCTTATGTCCTAAATTCCACTATCCCTGAATCTGTTTCAGAAACAGCCTCTGAGGAAGAGATTGCCACTTTCAAAAAGTGGCAAGATGATGCATCTGTGGCTCAATGTATCATGCTCGCATCCATGAATAACGAGCTTCAGCGTCAGCACGAAAAAATGGATGCTCCTGCTATGCTGCTTCACCTCAAGGAGTTGTATGGTGAACAGAGTAGGACTGCTAGATATGAGATATCTAAGGAGCTCTTCCGATCTCGGATGACCGAGGGCACTGCCGTCGAGACTCATGTTCTGAAGGTAATCAATTTGATTGAACGCCTTGGACAGCTTGGGTTCGTCATGGATGGGGAGTTGAGTCAAGACTTGGTCTTGCAGTCACTCCCTAAGACCTTCTCGCAGTTTGTGGTTAATTTTCACATGAATAAGCTAGATGTCAGCTTACCTGAGCTGCTTAACATGCTGAAAACTGCAGAAGGTCACTTCTCATCCAATAAGAACCATGTCTTGATAGTGGATTCTTCCAATAAATGGAAGAGGCCCAAGGTGTCTTCTGAAAAGAAGAAATCTAAGAAGGCTAAGGGAAAAGGGAAAGAAAAGGAGCAAAAGAAACCTGAACCAGCTAAAGGAATGTGCTTTCATTGCAATGAGCAGGGACATTGGAAGAGGAACTGCAAGAAGTTTCTAGCAGAGAAGAAGCTTGGAGAAGCTTCGACTTCCAATCAAGGTTTGTTTATGATTGAAATTAATTTTTCTGAAAGTCATAATTCTAGTTGGGTATTGGATACCGGCTGTGGTTCTCACATATATAATACTGTGCAGGGACTGGTCAAGAAGTAGAAAGCTGAACAAAGATGAGGTGATCCTACGAGTGGGAAATGGAGCAAAAGTTGCTGCATTAGCTGTAGTAACTTATTGTTTAGCAATGCCTTCGGGCAAATACATTTATCTTAATAATTGTTATTATGTTTCGAATATTATTAAAAACATTATTTCAATTTTTGTAATGGATATGGAATGTTTTGACGTTATTATAAAGAACAATGGTTGTTCTATTTATAAAGACGATGTTTTATATGGTATTGGAAATTTGCCAAATGGACTTTATACACTTGACTTACAAGAAAATATATTTCAAATTGAACAAATTAAGAAAAGGAAAAGAGATGATATTAATTATACCTATATGTGGCACTGTAGACTCGGTCATATCAATGAAACAAGATTATCCAAGTTGCATAAAGATGGGCTCCTCGAGCTATCTGATTATGAATCATATCCAACTTGTGAATCTTGTCTCATGGGTAAAATGACTAAATCTCCTTTTAGTAGAAAAGGAGAGAGAGTTACAGAGTTGTTGGCATTGATTCACACAGACGTTTGTGGACCTATGACAACAAGTGCACGGGGTGGGTATTCTTATTTTGTTACTTTCACTGATGATCACTCAAGATTTGGATATGTGTATTTAATGAAATACAAATCAGAATCTTTTGAAAAGTTCAAAGAGTTTAGAAGTGGAGTAGAGAAACAAAGAGTTTATCCATGAAGGGGTCAGTGGGAGCAAGATATATCTTGAAGAAGTTCAAGAACCACAAGTTACCACGGACCAAAGTCAGGTACCTAACCAAGTAGAAGAACCTACTGTACCACACCCTGTTCGTAAATCTGGAAGAGTACCGAAGATACCTGAGAGGTATGGATTCGTTATAGAGGATGACGATGAGGTACACATCATGAATAATGATGATCCATTGAATTACGAACAGGCTATGAGTAATAAAGACTCAGGGAAATGGCTTGAAGCCATGAAATCCGAAATGGACTCCATGTATGAAAACAAAGTATGATCTTTGGTTTCACCACCTGAAGGTATTAAACCTATTGGGTGTAAATGGGTTTTTAAGAAAAAGACTGGAGCAGACGGAAAGGTAGAGACCTATAAGGCCCGACTGGTTGCAAAAGGTTTCAAACAAAGACAAGGAGTTGACTATGATGAAACCTTCTCACCAGTAGCCATGCTCAAGTCCATTTGGATTTTGCTTGCGATTGCAGCTTACAACGACTATGAGATCTGGCAGATGGACGTGAAAATGGCCTTCCTCAATGGAAAACTTGAGGAGGATGTGTATATGACACAGCCAGAGGGATTTATTTCAAAAGTTGGAACAAATCAAGTCTGTAAGCTACAACGATCCATTGATGGGTTGAAGCAAGCTTCTCGTAGATGGAACATTCGTTTTGATGAGACAATCAAAGAGTTTGATTTTATCAAAAACGAGGATGAACCATGTGTATACAAGAAGGTTAGTGGGAGCGCAGTATCATTCCTTGTATTATATGTTGATGATATATTACTGATAGGGAATGACATTCCTATGTTACAATCCATTAAAATCTGGTTATCTAAAAACTTCTCCATTAAGGACTTGGGTGAAGCATCCTATATTTTGGGGATAAAGATCTATAGAGATAGATCTAAAAGGATGCTCGGCTTATCCCAATGAAGGTACATTGATACGATGCTAAAGAGGTTTAGCATGGAAGATTCCAAAAGAGGTCTCATGCCGATGAGCCATGGAATAAATCTCTCCAAGAAACAGGCCCCAAAGACACCTGAGGAGAGAGACCGTATGAGTAAGATCCCTTATGCTTCTGCAATAGGATCTATCATGTACGGTATGATATGTACTAGACCGGATGTTGCTCACGCACTTAGTGTAACAAGCAGATACCAGTCGAATCCAGGAGAAGAGCACTGGAAGGCAGTGAAAAATATCCTAAAGTACTTGAGAAGGACTAAAGATATTTTTCTTGTCTACAGTGGGTCTGAATTAAAACTCGAGGGATTCACGGACTCAAGTTTTCAAACAGACCAAGATGACAGTAAATCTGTTTCAGGGTATGTGTTTACCTTGAACGGAGGTGCAGTGAGTTGGAAGAGTTCCAAGCAGCAAACGGTTGCTGATTCAGTGACAGAGGCAGAGTATATAACTGTAAGTGACGCTACAAGTTGATGTTTCAGATGAAAAGTTCATTACAGAACTAGGAATAGTTTCTAAGTCTCATCTTGAATCTAAACATGTGTTGCGGCACTTTGATTAAAGAAATCATTGAAAGAGGAGAGTGTAGACTCTCAAGACAACATTGCAGATCCATTTACTAAAGCTTTAACACAACAGCAGTTTGATCGTCACTTAGAGAAGATGGGTATGAGATACCATGGCGATTGGCTTTAGTGCAAGTGGGAGATTAATAGTAGTGTGCATACAAGCCAATCATGTATGATGACAAAGCACATACTTTGTAAACAATCTTATTTATTTATTAATAAAATATTCATTTAAGGCATATAATTATCTATATGGTGCTGTTTTTATAATATGTAAATAACCCATAGTTTTAAGCAATGCTTTTAGAATCATGATGAGATCATGATAATGAGATCTAAATTCTTAGAAAGCTTAAAAACTAAAATAGTTCCCAATTGTGGTATTACTAAAATGGGGATTAGTAAATCCGGATAGATTGGTACATATGTTGCTTGCTCATTGGATGAGGATGACTGATCTCATGGTCATTTGTGTGGAGACACTAAAGCAAGTATGTAGGTGCTTATTGGAGAATAAGTTCACTGAACGTGACTCGCTATGGAATACCTAATGGAGTTTTACTCGCCTATCAATAGGAATTCCTAATGTGATAGTAGTACATGTGATCCTTGGACTTGAGATCATCATAGTATCTTGTATGTAACAAATTATACTTTGACTAATTCCTTAAGGCCTTTTAAGGCATATATAGGGTATGCTTGGGTGTAATGAGTTACATATGGAGATAATGAATGATCAATAAAGAATCTACCACCTCTAGTAAAAAAGGAGATATGTCCTATGTGATTCGTTAAAAGACAACCCAGGAATCCTTGGCCAAGGTAGAATGAAATTAGAAAGAGGTTTCTAATTTGCATTATTTGGAGTTGTGCATTTTCTAATCGAAATACATATAATTAAATAAATTAAGACTTGACAGTAAATCCATGTCTTATATTTAATTGGGACATTGTATGGTGGAAGGATTGAATTGTACGGTAACTATTAACTCACAGGTTCTTTTATGATTAATGTTGAAATCTATATTATCTGGAAAGTCGTTGATCGCTAGGGAGGCTTATCCCTATTGTAGAATAAATGTTATTTATTTAAATAGATTATTAGTTTAATTTGTTTATTTAAATAAGATTAGAATTGTTCTAATTAATTTATTCACAACCGATTTAATATGGAGAACCTAAAGGGTCACACCATAAAAGGAAGAAGAATTATTTAAGAAGAAAATGGCATGATAGTAATAATGCATTAAGTATAATTAATTTAATCTATGATGATAGAATAAATTAAATAGCTTAATGTTTATTATTTAATATTTTAGAAATATTAAATATAAATTAATAAGAGGAGTCTTATTAATATTATTATTATTATTATTATTATTTTAATTCTAAAGGAGTTTAGGAATTAATATAATATCTGTACTCTCTCTCAATCCTAATAAAGATTATGATATAAATTAATTAAAAGTAATTAATTAATTAATTACATAAAACTATATTCTAATTGGATTAGGAGGGTTAACCTAATATCTATATAAGAGAGTCTTATATCAGAAATAAGGGACGTGAATTTTTTAAGAGTTGGGAGTACACATATTCTATAGAGATAGAAACAAGGGTTAAGCCAATAACCCATCTTACTGAGTTCTTCATCTTCCTTGGTGGATCACCGTTAGAGGCCAAACATTTGGGTGGCTGACATTGATCAAGGGAAGGAGCCACTACAGAGGAATCAAAGGAATAAAAGGAGTAGAACTTGTACCTGTGGAAGCTTGGATCTCCAAAGGTATAATTTTATTTTTCTCCTTCTTCATTCACTGATAATTGATGCACAAGAATGATCATGGTAATGGGTTTGTATAAATTTTGAAAACCTAGTTTTTTACGCTTCCGCCCTATTTATGTGATTTGATTGCATGATTGCGTTACGTACAAACCCAACAGTGGTATCAGAGCCAATCTTGTGCTAATTATCAGTCTATGTGATTCCATACATGTATAATATGCGATTGGATCGAGTTTTGGGCAATGAATTTTTTCTGATTTTGCGAAGCTGCGCAGCTGCGCCGGTTTCTGGCCTTCTTGCTGCGCAGCTGCGCCAGTGTCCTGTGCTGGTTTTCATGATGCGCAGCTGTGCCGGTTCCTGCCCTTCTTGCTGCGAAGCTGCGCCGGTGTCTTGGCCTGGTTTTTCATGCTGCGCAGTTGCGCTGGTTCTTTTTATATTCCTGGCGCAGCTGCGCCACTAACAGAATTTGAATTTTTTGTTTTATTTAATTAAATGAATGATTTGTTTAATTAATATAGGTTTAAAATAAAGATGTTTATTTTATATGAAATGAGATTTCAGAATTGCTAAAATTAAAGAGTTTAATTTGGAATTGTTTTTGAATGAAATAAAGGAGTTTATTTTTCCAAAAACAAAGTTTAGCAAACTTTTGCCCATTAACTGATATTAATACATATATGGAATGAATTTATTTTCATGAGATGAATAAGATTTATCGATACGTATGATGATATGTATGGTAATAAAAGGGATTGATTATGGACTATGACCAATGTGATTGGATTTTTATTTTGGTTGAATGCTTGAATGAATGGGTTTTATAAAATGGGGTCTGCGTACCTCGTCTTCTCTAGTTTTATTCTCGATGTAAATTCTATCTCCTTTCTATGTACTTCCCCTTGACTGCTGATCAAGGTTTCTATTTAATTTTAAATAGTTAATGTAATAGAGATAGTTAGAATTATGTTGAAGAAACTGGAGACCAAGGAGCAAGGAGCACGTGAAGACCCGTTTGTATGGAGCCCGGGTTTAAATGTAACAGTTACGTTTAAATTTAAATTTTTGCACTCCTAGGTTTGACCTTTTGGTTCACTTGGTGGCTCTAGTGAACCAAACTAGAATAAAAGTCCATAATCAATCCGGGTAGAATATAGTATTCTATATTGCATGCAAAATATTATATATATTATATTTTATACAAACATGCTTCGCATGTTAAATAAAATGACG
The DNA here is from genome assembly GCA_020205555.1 of Panax stipuleanatus. Taxonomy (NCBI): domain Eukaryota; kingdom Viridiplantae; phylum Streptophyta; class Magnoliopsida; order Apiales; family Araliaceae; genus Panax; species Panax stipuleanatus. The sequence continues at coordinate 13,816 of JAINUT010000116.1, forward strand.
CGTATTTTATATATATATATATGTGCATGCGCGCTTAAAAAGATGAGACAAATAATAACAAACCCCTCAAAGAAATATTATTAAGTCTGAAGCGTTCAAATGATATTTGGAATATCGAACGTCGCCTTCTAGCATGATTAGTTAATAGAGTATTAAATATTTAATATGAGTTTGTTGTGCTATCCACAAGGCGAGTATTGAATATTTAAGATGTTAATTAATCACATTTGATGCTTATCAAGAAAATTGAACGATCTAGTCTTGTTGTGCTATCCACAAGGACGAACATTTTTCTTTTTTGAATTTATGGAAGTGCTAGGCTGGACTTAACTTAAATTATTTTAGTTCGGATGTGCACACACTTGACCATTATGATTTAAGAGGTAAAATAAAAGGAGTTATATAGTGATGTAATTGACAAGAGTTGTCTACCTATTTATTTGTATATCGCTTGTTGTGCTATCCACAAGGTTATATACATTTGAAATGGGATCCTTAATCTCACTAGCAAATCTTTAATTAGATGTTGCCGAACTATATGAGTGAGGGTAATATAGTTTGATGAAAATAGTGGGAGATACCAATTTAAAATAAAGACCTAAATTTATTTTGGTATGCAAAGTTAATAAAATGAATGTTTGCTAAAATATTGTCTTTTCACATGCAGAATTTTAAAAATGTCAAAATCATTAATCTCACTACGAAGCATACTTGATGCAAATAAGCTTACCGGCCCGAATTATGAGGACTGGCTAAGAAATCTGAGAATTGTTCTCACTGCTGAAAAGATTTTTTATGTCCTAAATTCCACTATCCCTGAATCTGTTTCAGAAACAGCCTCTGAGGAAGAGATTGCCACTTTCAAAAAGTGGCAAGATGATGCATCTGTGGCTCAATGTATCATGCTCGCATCCATGAATAACGAGCTTCAGCGTCAGCACGAAAAAATGGATGCTCCTGCTATGCTGCTTCACCTCAAGGAGTTATATGGTGAACAGAGTAGGACTGCTAGATATAAGATATCTAAGGAGCTCTTCCGATCTCGGATGACAGAGGGCACTGCCGTCGAGACTCATGTTCTGATGGTAATCAATTTGATTGAACGCCTTGGACAGCTTGGGTTCGTCATGGATGGGGAGTTGAGTCAAGACTTGGTCTTGCAGTCACTCCCTAAGACCTCCTCGCAATTTGTGGTTAATTTTCACATGAATAAGCTAGATGTCAGCTTACCTGAGCTGCTTAACATGCTGAAAACTGCAGAAGGTCACTTCTCATCCAAGAAGAACCATGTCTTGATAGTGGATTCTTCCAATAAAAGGAAGAGGCCCAAGGTGTCTTCTGAAAAGAAGAAATCTAAGAAGGCTAAGGGAAAAGGGAAAGAAAAGGAGCAAAAGAAACCTGAACCAGCTAAAGGAATGTGCTTTCATTGCAATGAGCCGGGACATTTGAAGAGGAACTGCAAGAAGTTTCTAGCAGAGAAGAAGCTTGGAGAAGCTTCGACTTCCAATCAAGTTTTGTTTATGATTGAAATTAATTTTTCTGAAAGTCATAATTATAGTTGGGTATTGGATACCGGCTGTGGTTCTCACATATGTAATACTGTGCAGGGACTGGTCAAGAAGTAGAAAGCTGAACAAAGATGAGGTGATCCTACGAGTGGAAAATGGAGCAAAAGTTGCTGCATTAGCTGTAGAAACTTATTGTTTAGCAATGCCTTCGGGTAAATCCATTTATCTTAATAATTGTTATTATGTTCCGAATATTATTAAAAACATTATTTCAATTTCTGTATTGGATATGGAATGTTTTGACGTTATTATAAAGAACAATGGTTGTTCTATTTATAAAGACGATGTTTTATATGATATTGGAAATTTGCCAAATGGACTTTATACACTTGACTTACAAGAAAATATATTTCAAATTGAACAAATTAAGAAAAGGAAAAGAGATGATATTAATTATACCTATATGTGGCACTGTAGACTCGGTCATATCAATGAAACAAGATTATCCAAGTTGCATAAAGATGGGCTCCTCGAGCTATCTGATTATGAATCATATCCAACTTGTGAATCTTGTCTCATGGGTAAAATGACTAAATCTCCTTTTAGTAGAAAAGGAGAGAGAGTTACAGAGTTGTTGGCATTGATTCACACAGACGTTTGTGGACCTATGACAACAAGTGCACGGGGTGGGTATTCTTATTTTATTACTTTCACTGATGATCACTCAAGATTTGGATATGTGTATTTAATGAAATACAAATCAGAATCTTTTGAAAAGTTCAAAGAGTTTAGAAGTGGAGTAGAGAAACAAACGGGCAAGAGTATTAAGATACTTCAATCAGATCGAGGTGGAGAATACTTAAGCAGTGAGTTTCTCAATTGTCTCAGAGAAAATGGTATAATCTCACAATGGACTCCTCCAGGGACACCACAGTTAAATGAAGTATCTGAAAGGAGAAATCGAACACTGTTGGACATGGTTCGATCCATGATGAGTTTTACCGACCTTCCAATTTCCTTCTGGGGATATAGAAACGGCTGCATACCTACTTAACAAGGTACCTACCAAATCCGCCCCAAAGACTCCATATGAGATGTGGAAAGGGAGGAAACCAAATCTTAAGCATGTTAAGACTTGGGGTTGTCCAGCTTATATCAAAAAGTTTTTAAATGATAAGCTGCAGACTAAATCCGATAAGTGTAGATTTGTGGGATACCCTAAAGAAACCGTAGGGTATTATTTCTATCATCCAACTGATCAAAAGGTGTTTGTTGCGAAACATGCTACCTTCTTGGAGAAAGAGTTTATCCATGAAGGGGTCAGTGGGAGCAAGATATATCTTGAAGAAGTTCAAGAACCACAAGTTACCACGGACCAAAGTCAGGTACCTAACCAAGTAGAAGAACCTACTGTACCACACCCTGTTCGTAAATCTGGAAGAGTACCGAAGATACCTGAGAGGTATGGATTCGTTATAGAGGATGACGATGAGGTACACATCATGAATGATGATGATCCATTGAATTACGAACAGGCTATGAGTAATAAAGACTCAGGGAAATGGCTTGAAGCCATGAAATCCGAAATGGACTCCATGTATGAAAACAAAGTATGATCTTTGGTTTCACCACCTGAAGGTATTAAACCTATTGGGTGTAAATGGGTTTTTAAGAAAAAGACTGGAGCAGACGGAAAGGTAGAGACCTATAAGGCCCGACTGGTTGCAAAAGGTTTCAAACAAAGACAAGGAGTTGACTATGATGAAACCTTCTCACCAGTAGCCATGCTCAAGTCCATTTGGATTTTGCTTGCGATTGCAGCTTACAACGACTATGAGATCTGGCAGATGGACGTGAAAATGGCCTTCCTCAATGGAAAACTTGAGGAGGATGTGTATATGACACAGCCAGAGGGATTTATTTCAAAAGTTGGAACAAATCAAGTCTGTAAGCTACAACGATCCATTGATGGGTTGAAGCAAGCTTCTCGTAGATGGAACATTCGTTTTGATGAGACAATCAAAGAGTTTGATTTTATCAAAAACGAGGATGAACCATGTGTATACAAGAAGGTTAGTGGGAGCGCAGTATCATTCCTTGTATTATATGTTGATGATATATTACTGATAGGGAATGACATTCCTATGTTACAATCCATTAAAATCTGGTTATCTAAAAACTTCTCCATTAAGGACTTGGGTGAAGCATCCTATATTTTGGGGATAAAGATCTATAGAGATAGATCTAAAAGGATGCTCGGCTTATCCCAATGAACGTACATTGATACGATGCTAAAGAGGTTTAGCATAGAAGATTCCAAAAGAGGTCTCATGCCGATGAGCCATGGAATAAATCTCTCCAAGAAACAGGCCCCAAAGACACCTGAGGAGAGAGACCGTATGAGTAAGATCCCTTATGCTTCTGCAATAGGATCTATCATGTACGGTATGATATGTACTAGACCGGATGTTGCTCACGCACTTAGTGTAACAAGCAGATACCAGTCGAATCCAGGAGAAGAGCACTGGAAGGCAGTGAAAAATATCCTAAAGTACTTGAGAAGGACTAAAGATATTTTTCTTGTCTACAGTGGGTCTGAATTAAAACTCGAGGGATTCACGGACTCAAGTTTTCAAACAGACCAAGATAACAGTAAATCTGTTTCAGGGTATGTGTTTACCTTGAACGGAGGTGCAGTGAGTTGGAAGAGTTCCAAGCAGCAAACGGTTGCTGATTCAGTGACAGAGGCAGAGTATATAACTGTAAGTGACGCTACAAGTTGATGTTTCAGATGAAAAGTTCATTACAGAACTAGGAATAGTTTCTAAGTCTCATCTTGAATCTAAACATGTGTTGCGGCACTTTGATTAAAGAAATCATTGAAAGAGGAGAGTGTAGACTCTCAAGACAACATTGCAGATCCATTTACTAAAGCTTTAACACAATAGCAGTTTGATCGTCACTTAGAGAAGATGGGTATGAGATACCATGGCGATTGGCTTTAGTGCAAGTGGGAGATTAATAGTAGTGTGCATACAAGCCAATCATGTATGATGACAAAGCACATACTTTGTAAACAATCTTATTTATTTATTAATAAAATATTCATTTAAGGCATATAATTATCTATATGGTGCTGTTTTTATAATATGTAAATAACCCATAGTTTTAAGCAATGCTTTTAGAATCATGATGAGATCATGATAATGAGATCTAAATTCTTAGAAAGCTTAAAAACTAAAATAGTTCCCAATTGTGGTATTACTAAAATGGGGATTAGTAAATCCGGATAGATTGGTACATATGTTGCTTGCTCATTGGATGAGGATGACTGATCTCATGGTCATTTGTGTGGAGACACTAAAGCAAGTATGTAGGTGCTTATTGGAGAATAAGTTCACTGAACGTGACTCGCTATGGAATACCTAATGGAGTTTTACTCGCCTGTCAATAGGAATTCCTAATGTGATAGTAGTACATGTGATCCTTGGACTTGAGATCATCATAGTATCTTGTATGTAACAAATTATACTTTGACTAATTCCTTAAGGCCTTTTAAGGCATATATAGGGTATGCTTGGGTGTAATGAGTTACATATGGAGATAATGAATGATCAATAAAGAATCTACCACCTCTAGTAAAAAAGGAGATATGTCCTATGTGATTCGTTAAAAGACAACCCAGGAATCCTTGGCCAAGGTAGAATGAAATTAGAAAGAGGTTTCTAATTTGCATTATTTGGAGTTATGCATTTTCTAATCGAAATACATATAATTAAATAAATTAAGACTTGACAGTAAATCCATGTCTTATATTTAATTGGGACATTGTATGGTGGAAGGATTGAATTGTACGGTAACTATTAACTCACAGGTTCTTTTATGATTAATGTTGAAATCTATATTATCTGGAAAGTCGTTGATCGCTAGGGAGGCTTATTCCTACTGTAGAATAAATGTTATTTATTTAAATAGATTATTAGTTTAATTTGTTTATTTAAATAAGATTAGAATTGTTCTAATTGATTTATTCACAACCGGTTTAATATGGAGAACCTAAAGGGTCACACCATAAAAGGAAGAAGAATTATTTAAGAAGAAAATGGCATGATAGTAATAATGCATTAAGTATAATTAATTTAATCTATGATGATAGAATAAATTAAATAGCTTAATGTTTATTATTTAATATTTTAGAAATATTAAATATAAATTAATAAGAGGAGTCTTATTAATATTATTATTATTATTATTATTATTTTAATTCTAAAGGAGTTTAGGAATTAATATAATATCAGTACTCTCTCTCAATCCTAATAAAGATTAGGATATAAATTAATTAAAAGTAATTAATTAATTAGTTACATAAAACCCTATTCTAATTGGATTAGGAGGGTTAACCTAATATCTATATAAGAGAGTCTTATATCAGAAATAAGGGACGTGAATTTTTCAAGAGTTGGGAGTACACATATTCTATAGAGATAGAAACAAGGGTTAAGCCAATAACCCATCTTACTGAGTTCTTCATCTTCCTTGGTGGATCACCGTTAGAGGCCAAACATTTGGGTGGCTGACATTGATCAAGGGAAGGAGCCACTACAGAGGAATCAAAGGAATCAAAGGAGTAGAACTTGTACCTGTGGAAGCTTGGATCTTCAAAGGTATAATTTTATTTTTCTCCTTCTTCATTCACTGATAATTGATGCACAAGAATGATCATGGTAATGGGTTTGTATAAATTTTGAAAACCTAGTTTTTTACGCTTCCGCCCTATTTATGTGATTTGATTGCATGATTGCGTTACGTACAAACCCAACAGTGGTATCAGAGCCAATCTTGTGCTAATTATCAGTCTATGAGATTCCATACATGTATAATATGCGATTGGATCAAGTTCTGGGCAATGAATTTTTTCTGATTCTGCGAAGCTGCTCAGCGGCGCCAGTTTCTGGCCTTCTTGCTGCGCAGCTGCGCCAGTGTCCTATGCTGGTTTTCATGCTGCGCAACTGTGCCGGTTCCTGCCCTTCTTGCTGCACAGCTGCGCCGGTGTCTTGGCCTGGTTTTTCATGCTGCGCAGCTGCGCTGGTTCTTTTTATATTCCTGGCGCAGCTGCGCCACTAACAGAATTTGAATTTTTTGTTTTATTTAATTAAATGAATGATTTGTTTAATTAATATAGGTTTAAAATAAAGATGTTTATTTTATATGAAATGAGATTTCAGAATTGCTAAAATTAAAGAGTTTAATTTGGAATTGTTTTTGAATGAAATAAAGGAGTTTATTTTTCCAAAAACAAAGTTTAGCAAACTTTTGCCCATTAACTGATATTAATACATATATGGAATGAATTTATTTTCATGAGATGAATAAGATTTATCGATACGTATGATGATATGTATGGTAATAAAAGGGATTGATTATGGACTATGACCAATGTGATTGGATTTTTATTTTGGTTGAATGCTTGAATGAATGGATTTTATAAAATGGGGTCTGCGTACCTCGTCTTCTCTAGTTTTATTCTCGATGTAAATTCTATCTCCTTTCTATGTACTTCCCCTTGACTGCTGATCAAGGTTTCTATTTAATTTTAAATAGTTAATGTAATAGAGATAGTTAGAATTATCTTGAAGAAACTGGAGACCAAGGAGCAAGGAGCGCGTGAAGACCCGTTTGTATGGAGCCCGGGTTTAAATGTAACAGTTACGTTTAAATTTAAATTTTTGCACTCCTAGGTTTGACCTTTTGGTTCACTTGGAGGCTCTAGTGAACCAAACTAGAATAAAAGTCCATAATCAATCCGGGTAGAATATAGTATTCTATATTGCATGCTAAATATTATATATATTATATTTTATACAAACATGCTTCGCATGTTAAATAAAATGACGCGTATTTTATATATATATATATATGTGCATGCGCGCTTAAAAAGATGAGACAAATAATAACAAACCCCTCAAAGAAATATTATTAAGTCTGAAGCGTTCAAATGATATTTGGAATATCGAACGTCGCCTTCTAGCATGATTAGTTAATAGAGTATTAAATATTTAATATGCGTTTGTTGTGCTATCCACAAGGCGAGTATTGAATATTTAAGATGTTAATTAATCACATTTGATGCTTATCAAGAAAATTGAACGACCTAGTCTTGTTGTGCTATCCACAAGGACGAACATTTTTCTTTTTTGAATTTATGGAAGTGCTAGGCTGGACTTAACTTAAATTATTTTAGTTCGGATGTGCACACACTTGACCATTATGATTTAAGAGGTAAAATAAAAGGAGTTATATAGTGATGTAATTGACAAGAGTTGTCTACCTATTTATTTGTATATCGCTTGTTGTGCTATCCACACGGTTATATACATTTGAAATGGGATCCTTAATCTCACTAGCAAATCTTTAATTAGATGTTGCCGAACTATATGAGTGAGGGTAATATAGTTTGATGAAAATAGTGGGAGATACCAATTTAAAATAAAGACCTAAATTTATTTTGGTATGCAAAGTTAATAAAATGAATGTTTGCTAAAATATTGTCTTTTCACATGCAGAATTTTAAAAATGTCAAAATCACTAATCTCACTACGAAGCATACTTGATGCAAATAAGCTTACCGGCCCGAATTATGAGGACTGGCTAAGAAATCTGAGAATTGTTCTCACTGCTGAAAAGATTTCTTATGTCCTAAATTTCATTATCCCTGAATCTGTTTCAGAAACAGCCTCTGAGGAAGAGATTGCCACTTTCAAAAAGTGGCAAGATGATGCATCTGTGGCTCAATGTATCATGCTCGCATCCATGAATAACGAGCTTCAGCGTCAGCACGAAAAAATGGATGCTCCTGCTATGTTGCTTCACCTCATGGAGTTGTATGGTGAACAGAGTAGGACTGCTAGATATGAGATATCTAAGGAGCTCTTTCGATCTCGGATGACCGAGGGCACTGCCGTCGAGACTCATGTTCTGAAGGTAATCAATTTGATTGAACGCCTTGGACAGCTTGGGTTCGTCATGGATGGGGAGTTGAGTCAAGACTTGGTCTTGCAGTCACTCCCTAAGACCTTCTCGCAGTTTGTGGTTAATTTTCACATGAATAAGCTAGATGTCAGCTTACCTGAGCTGCTTAACATGCTGAAAACTGCAGAAGGTCACTTCTCATCCAAGAAGAACCATGTCTTGATAGTGGATTCTTCCAATAAAAGGAAGAGGCCCAAGGTGTCTTCTGAAAAGAAGAAATCTAAGAAGGCTAAGGGAAAAGGGCAAGAAGTTTCTAGCAGAGAAGAAGCTTGGAGAAGCTTCGACTTCCAATCAAGGTTTGTTTATGATTGAAATTAATTTTTCTGAAAGTCATAATTCTAGTTGGGTATTGGATACCGGCTGTGGTTCTCACATATGTAATACTGTGCAGGGACTGGTCAAGAAGTAGAAAGCTGAACAAAGATGAGGTGATCCTACGAGTGGGAAATGGAGCAAAAGTTGCTGCATTAGCTGTAGGAACTTATTGTTTAGCAATGCCTTCGGGCAAATCCATTTATCTTAATAATTGTTATTATGTTCCGAATATTATTAAAAACATTATTTCAATTTCTGTATTGGATATGGAATGTTTTGACGTTATTATAAAGAACAATGGTTGTTCTATTTATAAAGACGATGTTTTATATGGTATTGGAAATTTGCCAAATGGACTTTATACACTTGACTTACAAGAAAATATATTTCAAATTGAACAAATTAAGAAAAGGAAAAGAGATGATATTAATTATACCTATATGTGGCACTATAGACTCGGTCATATCAATGAAACAAGATTATCCAAGTTGCATAAAGATGGGCTCCTCGAGCTATCTGATTATGAATCATATCCAACTTGTGAATCTTGTCTCATGGGTAAAATGACTAAATCTCCTTTTAGTAGAAAAGGAGAGAGAGTTACAGAGTTGTTGGCATTGATTCACACAGACGTTTGTGGACCTATGACAACAAGTGCACGGGGTGGGTATTCTTATTTTATTACTTTCACTGATGATCACTCAAGATTTGGATATGTGTATTTAATGAAATACAAATCAGAATCTTTTGAAAAGTTCAAAGAGTTTAGAAGTGGAGTAGAGAAACAAACGGGCAAGAGTATTAAGATACTTCAATCAGATCGAGGTGGAGAATACTTAAGCAGTGAGTTTCTCAATTGTCTCAGAGAAAATGGTATAATCTCACAATGGACTCCTCCAGGTACACCACAGTTAAATGAAGTATCTGAAAGGAGAAATCGAACACTGTTGGACATGGTTCGATCCATGATGAGTTTTACCGACCTTCCAATTTCCTTCTGGGGATATGCCCTAGAAACGGCTGCATACCTACTTAACAAGGTACCTACCAAATCCGCCCCAAAGACTCCATATGAGATGTGGAAAGGGAGGAAACCAAATCTTAAGCATGTTAAGACTTGGGGTTGTCCAGCTTATGTCAAAAAGTTTGAAAATGATAAGCTACAGACTAAATCCGATAAGTGTAGATTTGTGGGATACCCTAAAGAAATCGTAGGGTATTATTTCTATCATCCAACTGATCAAAAGGTGTTTGTTGCGAAACATGCTACCTTCTTGGAGAAAGAGTTTATCCATGAAGGGGTCAGTGGGAGCAAGATATATCTTGAAGAAGTTCAAGAACCACAAGTTACAACGGACCAAAGTCAGGTACCTAACCAAGTAGAAGAACCTACTGTACCACACCCTGTTCGTAAATCTGGAAGAGTACCGAAGATACCTGAGAGGTATGGATTCATTATAGAGGATGACGATGAGGTACACATCATGAATGATGATGATCCATTGAATTACGAACAGGCTATGAGTAATAAAGACTCAGGGAAATGGCTTGAAGCCATGAAATCCGAAAATGACTCCATGTGTGAAAACAAAGTATGGTCTTTGGTTTCACCACCTGAAGGTATTAAACCTATTGGGTGTAAATGGGTTTTTAAGAAAAAGACTGGAGCAGACGGAAAGGTAGAGACCTATAAGGCCCGACTGGTTGCAAAAGGTTTCAAACAAAGACAAGGAGTTGACTATGATGAAACCTTCTCACCAGTAGCCATGCTCAAGTCCATTCGGATTTTGCTTGCGATTGCAGCTTACAACGACTATGAGATCTGGCAGATGGACGTGAAAATGGCCTTCCTCAATGGGAAACTTGAGGAGGATGTGTATATGACACAGCCAGAGGGATTTATTTCAAAATTTGGAACAAATCAAGTCTGTAAGCTACAACGATCCATTTATGAGTTGAAGCAAGCTTCTCGTAGATGGAACATTCATTTTGATGAGACAATCAAAGAGTTTGATTTTATCAAAAACGAGGATGAACCATGTGTATACAAGAAGGTTAGTGGGAGCGCAGTATCATTCCTTGTATTATATGTTGATGATATATTACTGATAGGGAATGACATTCCTATGTTACAATCCATTAAAATCTGGTTATCTAAAAACTTCTCCATGAAGGACTTGGGTGAAGCATCCTATATTTTGGGGATAAAGAACTATAGAGATAGATCTAAAAGGATGCTCGGCTTATCCCAAGGAATGTACATTGATACGATGCTAAATAGGTTTAGCATGGAAGATTCCAAAAGAGGTCTCATGCCGATGAGCCATAGAATAAATCTCTCCAAGAAACAGGCCCCAAAGACACCTGAGGAGAGAGACCGTATGAGTAAGATCCCTTATGCTTCTGCAATAGGATCTATCATGTACGGTATGATATGTACTAGACCGGATGTTGCTCACGTACTTAGTGTAACAAGTAGATACTAGTCGAATCAAGGAGAAGAGCACTGGAAGGCAGTGAAAAATATCCTAAAGGACTAAAGATATTTTTCTTATCTACAGTGGGTCTGAATTAAAACTCGAGGGATTCACGGACTCAAGTTTTCAAATAGACCAAGATGACAGTAAATCTGTTTCAGGGTATGTGTTTACCTTGAACGGAGGTGCAGTGAGTTGGAAGAGTTCCAAGCAGCAAACGGTTGCTGATTCAGTGACAGAGGCAGAGTATATAACTGTAAGTGAAGCTACAAGTTGATGTTTCGGATGAAAAGTTCATTACAGAACTAGGAATAGTTTCTAAGTCTCATCTTGAATCTAAACATGTGTTGCGGCACTTTGATTAAAGAAATCATTGAAAGAGGAGAGTGTAGACTCTCAAGACAACATTGAAGATCCATTTACTAAAGCTTTAACACAACAGCAGTTTGATCGTCACTTAGAGAAAATGGGTATGAGATACCATGGAGATTGGCTTTAGTGCAAGTGGGAGATTGATAGTAGTGTGCATACAAGCCAATCATGTATGATGACAAAGCACATACTTTGTAAACAATCTTATTTATTTATTAATAAAATATTCATTTAAGGCATATAATTATCTATATGGTTCTGTTTTTATAATATGTAAATAACCCATAGTTTTAAGCAATGCTTTCAGAATCATGATGAGATCATGATAATGAGATCTAAATTCTTAGAAAGCTTAAAAACTAAAATTGTTCCCAATTGTGGGATTACTAAAATGGGGATTAGTAAATCCGGATAGATTGGTACATATGTTGCTTGCTCATTGGATGAGGATGACTGATCTCATGGTCATTTGTGTGGAGACACTAAAGCAAGTATGTAGGTGCTTATTGGAGAATAAGTTCACTGAACGTGACTCGCTATGGAATACCTAATGGAGTTTTACTCGCCTGTCAATAGGAATTCCTAATGTGATAGTAGTACATGTGATCCTTGGACTTGAGATCATCATAGTATCTTGTATGTAACAAATTATACTTTGACTAATTCCTTAAGGCCTTTTAAGGCATATATAGGGTATGCTTGGGTGTAATGAGTTACATATGGAGATAATGAATGATCAATAAAGAATCTACCACCTCTAGTAAAAAAGGAGATATGTCCTATGTGATTCGTTAAAAGACAACCCAGGAATCCTTGGCCAAGGTAGAATGAAATTAGAAAGAGGTTTCTAATTTGCATTATTTGGAGTTGTGCATTTTCTAATCGAAATACATATAATTAAATAAATTAAGACTTGACAGTAAATCCATGTCTTATATTTAATTGGGACATTGTATGGTGGAAGGATTGAATTGTACGGTAACTATTAACTCACATGTTCTTTTATGATTAATGTTGAAATCTATATTATCTGGAAAGTCGTTGATCGCTAGGGAGGCTTATCCCTATTGTAGAATAAATGTTATTTATTTAAATAGATTATTAGTTTAATTTGTTTATTTAAATAAGATTAGAATTGTTCTAATTGATTTATTCACAACCGGTTTAATATGGAGAACCTAAAGGGTCACACCATAAAAGGAAGAAGAATTATTTAAGAAGAAAATGGCATGATAGTAATAATGCATTAAGTATAATTAATTTAATCTATGATGATAGAATAAATTAAATAGCTTAATGTTTATTATTTAATATTTTAGAAATATTAAATATAAATTAATAAGAGGAGTCTTATTAATATTATTATTATTATTATTTTAATTCTAAAGGAGTTTAGGAATTAATATAATATCAGTACTCTCTCTCAATCCTAATAAAGATTAGGATATAAATTAATTAAAAGTAATTAATTAATTAATTAAATAAAACCATATTCTAATTGGATTAGGAGGGTTAACCTAATATCTATATAAGAGAGTCTTATATCATAAATAAGGGACGTAAATTTTTCAAGAGTTGGGAGTACACATATTCTATAGAGATAGAAACAAGGGTTAAGCCAATAACCCATCTTACTGAGTTCTTCATCTTCCTTGGTGGATCACCGTTAGAGGCCAAACATTTGGGTGGCTGACATTGATCAAGGGAAGGAGCCACTACAGAGGAATCAAAGGAATCAAAGGAGTAGAACTTGTACCTGTGGAAGCTTGGATCTTCAAAGGTATAATTTTATTTTTCTCCTTCTTCATTCACTGATAATTGATGCACAAGAATGATCATGGTAATGGGTTTGTATAAATTTTGAAAACCTAGTTTTTTACGCTTCCTCCCTATTTATGTGATTTGATTGCATGATTGCGTTACGTACAAACCCAACAGACCCCAGCTCATTTCATAAATTCAAAAACGCTCCGAACCCCTACATGTTTGGTTTTACAGCTATTTTCTTGTCTTCTAAACCCAAATATTTTCACTCTAACACGTAGATATACCCACATACTACCACATATCAAAAAATAACCGATAGATTTGGACGTTTAAAGCCTACGATTTGGCAAAAAGCCCGTGTGGCAGTCCATTGTGAGTATTTTACGATCAGAAAGTTATTATTACTTCTTCGCACTTTTATACACTTGTATATCATGTTTCGTTTTCTAAATATGTTCGGAACTCAGTTCCCTTGCCGTTTTTGTTAACTTTTGGTACATTTTAGTACCTAAACGCATTTTTTTGGCATTTTTACAACTCAGATTGACGATCTGTCGCTTTCAGCAGCTTGCATATACTAATATCTTCGTGTTGAGAAACTTCGCCGGAATGGGTTATCTTCCCAGTCTGGGTTTGGCTTTATTTTGTATATATTTAACTTTATATATATACAAACTTTTCAATTCTGTCAAGCTCGGATGTCAAATCCGCGGTAGTTTACTGCTTATATATATACTGAGTTATCTTCCTAGTCTTGGTTTGACTACTTATATATATATATATATATATATATATATATTCCAGTTCGGCCTGGACTATTCTATGGCCTTTTAACTATTTTGGCACCATTCACCACACTGGGTTATATTCCCAGTCTTGGTTTGACTACTTTTCTGTCTATATTTAAATATATTTATATTTCTGTCCGGGCCTCAAAGTGAAAACCCACCGCCCTTTATTGTTTTTATATATATTTCAATTCTGTCCAGCCTGGATCATTCCATGGCTTTTATACAGCTTTTTATAAATATATATTTACTTTTCAGTCCCGGCACAGGCGTGAAAACCCATCGCCCTTTTTACTATTTTTCTATATATATTTACATTCTGTCCAGCCTGGATCATTCCATAGCTTTTATACATTTTTTATAAATATATATATATATATATATATATTTACCTTTTAGCCCGGGCACCAGAGTGAAAACCCATCGCCCTTTACAGCTTTCGTATATATAATTATATATATATATATATATATATATATATATATATATTGCTTTGCTCATTTTTATTAAATCATTTCTTTAAATATTCATTTGATTTGAATCGGCTCTGACATTTCTGCTGGCGAACTAGATTTATTTAAATCTCGCCAACTCTAGCTTTCAAACGGTTCAAAATAGATCCAGATAGAACCGGGAAGCTAGAATGGTTGAGATTTATTTAAATCTAGTATTTTTCTAGATTCAGTTATAAAAACAACCTCGCGGCCCTTAGATCGCTATCTAGTAGGAACGAGACGATTCTGCCATGTGCAAACCAAGATTTACTGAATGAATCCTCGGTTCTGGCGATATTTGGATATATATCTTTTTCTGTACAAAATTGGACTGTGCAGGTTTATTGGCCTCCCAATGTGAGCCTAGGAATCGTGGGATTCTTGATCCAACTGATCAGAATCTGATTCCCACGACGGACAAACTTTAATTTACAAATGTACACTGCCAGCTTTTCTGTAAAAAATATACATCCAAAAGACCTTAAAACGGTTATCCGAATTTAAGGTCTCAACATAGTCAAGATATGGTTTGTCGTGTCAGAGTCCCACCGATGGCTATCATGCCCATGAGGAGACCGACACTTGTATATATATTGTGGTCGAGGATGCTTCGCAGTCTGACAATCACCATTCAAATTGAGGCAAAAGGCTGAAAAGATAAAAATAAAGTATCAATATACTTCAATTCTTATGTTAGCGTAAGGGTTTAAAAAACGGCTTTCAAAACATCACTTCAATAATCTTATCGAAAAGAAAAGCTTTTGCAAATCAAATCAAACACTTTTGCAAATCAAATCAAAGACTTTTTGCAGATCAAATCAAACCCTTCGTATATAGGTTCAACGATGTATAGACATGCTTTCAATCAAATATATGCCCAATTTTCTTCCAGCATTCACACACACACATTGCAGATTTAAAAGGAAAATATTGAAAAGATGTGGTACCGTGTTTACACAGGAGTTGTGGGGTGCCTAACACCTTCCTCACACTTAACTAAGCCCCCGAACTCAAAATTTTGTTTTTAAAGATCAAGTTTCGACAGTGTCCAGCAATTGGGCCTCTTTTCAAACAAAACTCAGTTGAGTTGGTACAACCATTTTAAATCTACCAACTAGTGACTCTGTAAAACGTTCAAATCGTCGACATGATACATGTTGGCATTTTCCTAAAAAACCCTTCAAAACCTTTTTCGCTAATAAAAAGAGTAAGGGTAGAGATAACTTAGGAAGAGAGAAAGATCCGGGTTATGACCTGACCCGCAGATTTTTTCCCGACGTCGACACGGTCATACTCCTCCAACATAGGATTTAGCTCGTGGATGCCAAATCTAAAAACCTGGAGCTCAGGTATCCAACAGGATAGCATGATATCCACAAAGCCCAGTGGGACCTGAAAAGCTAAGATGGCCAAAGAATGCCCCAACATCTGATCAACTATCGCCCTATCTGCGAGTGATAAACTGTAATACCAAGATCTCAAAGAAGATGCTATCAAAGAATGTGGCCTGTGCTCGATACGGTTGACGATAGATGAATATATCTGTAGAACCGTATCATGAGACCATCCAGGGGTCAAATATAAACTCACCTGTCTAAGTGCATATCCATGATATGATGCATGCATAATGATAGATGACAATGATAAATGACAATAGGATGCAATAGATAGGAAATATCATGCATTTCTAAAAAAATATCTACTGAAAGCATCATCTCTGTCTGCTAATAAAATGCAAACTAAAAAGTACATGGAAATGGGGCATAACCGCCCAATGACTAACAGATGCCTATCAAAAGAGATAATGAGAAATGGGGCACAGCCGCCCAATATCTAACAGAGGCCTATCAAAAGATATAGCAAGAAAACTATCCAAAGAAATCTACAATATATGCATGTAGCCTATCAACCTGATGCAGCTCCTCCTGAGTCACTAAATCTCGGCCAGTAGGAATGTCTGGTTGATATAGAGGAGGATCGGCACTTGCATAACTGCCAGAATATGGACCTCCTGAGGGCCCAGCTCCGGAGCTAGAAGGATCAAACGAATCTACCTCTAAAGGATCCCTGCCAAGGTGCATGATAAAAAATTGATCCCGCTCCAACCGCTGGGTCAATCATGAAATATGCTCCAAATGAGTAGGCTCTCTGAGGAAAGCTATCTAGTCTATCATCATAACAGACCCCGGCACCATGTCTGCCATAAATTGGGTAGCACGAGTCTAAGCACCAATAGTTCGAGGACTCTACCAGCGATGAAATGCCTCCTGACTGTGAGGACCCTCTGACAGGGTAAAGCCATCTATGCCCATCAGGGGAATATCTGTGACTGGCTGAGCTAAGGGCCAATGATGCCAAGCTGGAGGAACAAAGGGAATGAGGATCTCTTCCGTGGTGCTCCAGATAGCGCGCTCTCCTAAATAGAGCTCCTAACCTCCCTCGGTCAATAAGAGAATCCGACGAGTGGCCAAAGTAAACTCCAGTCCGGTCGGAAAGCCGCCCTCAAACCCAACTATCAAATAGTCCGACGTATAAGGAACCCACGTGATAGAGTTGGCAGTAAACATCTCTAGTTGCAAATGAGAATGGGTAAATCCCTCTGCTATAGGGACCTCTGTCAAAGTGGAATGATGCCAACGATGTCCCCGCAGATATGTCTCCAAACCCAAAGTGGTGGCAGGGCATAGGCAAGGCAGCCTCTCATATGCCCAAACCTGGCAGTGCAAAGATTAAATTACCTCAATGATAAAATTGATAAACATAAATGAGGAAAATGGAAAGGTGAAAGAGAAATTACCCACCAGCAGGAAGAGATAAAAACCTATCCAAGCTTCCGTCACACCCTCAGAGAATAGGCGCATCCCACGAAGAAAATATGCGAAGGTGTAGGTGCCCCAGTTAAAATCCCTGATTCGCTCCACGTATCGAGTAGCGCTAACCAAAGCAAAAGAGACCGTCGGGGAGTTGTCAGCAATGAAATAACCCCTGATGATAACCAAGAACAGTCGCCGAAGAATACAATCTCTAACCCTCTGATCATCAGGCAGAGGCTCAGTCAAAGCCCCGCTCGGGGCATCAACACTCAATGGACCTGAACTGACAGTCCGACCCTTGATGGCCATCGCAAGAACTTCCAAAAGGGATCTAACGGCAGCAGGTGAAATTTCAGCCACCAAAGACACTGGCTCTCCTGCAAACTCTATCCCCGTGATGAACCGTCAGCCCTAGGTGTCATCATCACCTCACAATCCCACAAATGGAGAGACTAGGTCTGCTAGAAATAGCGCTCGGATAATGCTCGTAAATAACCTCAAGGGAAACGACGAGGATGAATAGAAAAGAAGGCCTTGAAACCCCAAGTGTTGAAGTGTTGAAGTGTTGACGATGGCCTGATACTCCGGATGCAGAGTATAATATAAAGAATGGACGCTGAACCAGTTCCCGCTGGGCTACGTAAAGTCGTGAACCTACATTAAATAGTAAGTCCAGATTAAACCTGTGCCCTGAAATGGCAAAAGAAATAAAAGTCCAAAATTGAAAACTTAAGTCACCTCATTGGCGTTAAGGTATATTGAGGGATGGCTTCTCAAATCGCGCAAAAGCTCCAGAAGCGGTACAATGATGGCTGGAAGCTCCCTGCATAGAGCATGAGCTTGAACAAGATCCATAAATGGGGCATCCTCATCGTCCATATCATCCGGCCTCTCAGCCTGGATCGGACGAATCACAGACTCAGCCAACCGGCGATGCGGCCGGGCTAGACGAGGGTGGGGAACATCAGAAGCTCTCCTCCGCCTCACACCTGCAGAGACCCTGCTAGCACTACCTGGACTATCTGGCTCTATAACTTGGACAAAATCTCTAAATCACCTTAGAAAGGGTGAGGTAAGCCTTAAACTTACGATATATTAAGATTAAATCATTGCTTCATGCATATTTTAAGTCCTAAAGCATGAACTAGTTAACATACATACCTAGTAGAGTTAAAATTGCATGTGCATTTAATGCTCAGGCTTTTAAATTTTTTTTGCTAGAGTCTCCTTTGTAAAATAGACTGTCCGAATGCACATAGGCATGACTAGGTGGCCATTCAGTAGCACACCTACCTAAAAACATGAACAGTTCATATATATGAAAAAAAATCAAAATCAAACTCCCCATGGTAGCTAAATTACCACGTGTATTTTTAGTTGAAAATCCAGGCTCATTTGTCCTCAAATAGAACGAGTAAACTTGCCAAAAAGGGCACCAAATGACTGTCTCAGAAATCAAATTTTTCACATCAAAACGTTTAGCGTAGTAAAACATGCATATTTACTAAGTCTAAAATTTTTTATCAAGTCATATAAGCCTGTATATTCACTATATTGTGTTTAGAAGCATTCTGTAAGAAATTTAACATTATAACAGTCAAAACTTGAAAAGAAAGTATATAAACATTATCAGAGATGTGCAGAACGATTATACGGTGATGGAATTTAAAAAAAGCTGCCCGAACTCAGTAGATCTGAAGAAGAAATCTCGAATTTTTTTTATAGTTCAAACATGAAAATGAATTATGAAAGCCACGGGGGGTTAAGTTATACTCAAAGGGCGTAGCAACTCCACCTGCGACAGCCGTAAGTGGACCTGCGACTTCCTAAGATGGGTCCCACCACCTCCGATTTGGTCTAATTAAAGTTAAAGCGGAGTTTACAAAAGCTAAAAAGTTAAATCAGGGAAAAATGGCTACGCGATTGAGCGGAATGGCCTGAAACCCTGATTCTAAGCGTTAAGCTCCTGACGAAGGAAGAAACTTCATGTAAACCGTTGGTAGAAGCCCTGAAGTGGTATTCGAAGTGCCGATGATGAAAACTGCTGAAAATTATCTCTGTCAGAACATCAGGAAGGTCCGGCGTTAAGTGTCCAGATTTGTCCGAGGTTATTATTTATCAGAAAGATACCCCCACTTCGAGATCAATTAGGTCTGACATTGAAAACCGTTGGTGACAACCCCAGCGTAGCATCGGGAACGAGCCGGTGATGAAAGTCATTGAAAACTACTTCAGCGAGGGTCAGATTGTCTGACATTATAAACCATTGGTGATAACTCCAACATAGTCTTGGGAAAGATACCCCCACATCGAGATCAATTAGGTCTGACATTGCAAATCGTTGGCGACAACGCCAGCGTAGCATCGGGAATGAGCCGGTGATGAAAGTTGTTGAAAACTACTTCAGCGAAGGTTAGATTGTCTGACATTATAAATTGTTAGCGACAACTCCAACGTAGTATTGGGAAAGATACCCCCACGTCAAGATCAATTAGGTCTGACATTGTAAACCATTAGCGATAACTCCAGCGTAGCATCGCGAACGAGCCGGTGATGAAAGCCGTTGAAAACTACTTCAGCGATGGTCAGATTGTCTAACATTGTAAATCGTTGGCGACAACTCTAACGTAGTCTTGGGAAATATACCCCCACATTGAGATCAATTAGGTTTGGCATTACAAACCATTGGCGACAACTCCAGCGTAGCATCGGGAACGAGTCGATGATGAAAATCGTTGAAAACTACTTCAGCGAGGGTTAGATTGTCTGACATTATAAACCGTTGGTGACAACTCCAATATAGTCTTGGAAAAAATACCCCCACGTCAAGATTAATTAGGTCTGACATTTCAAAACTGTTGGCGACAACTCTAACATAGCATCGGGAATGAGCCAGTGATGAAAGCCGTTGATAACTGCTTCAACGAGGGTCAGAATATCTGACATTGCAAACCATTGGCGACAACTCCAATGTAGCATCGGGAGGAATCCAATGATTAGAACCTTGGAGAAATTTTCCTTAGAGAGGACAGATGATGGAATTTGTTATACAAATTCCCAGCTGGAACAGCGAGAAGGTTCGGTGGTTCAACTCAATGTTGTAAACTACCGTGAAAGTAGGCACCGAGAAGTGTCGATGATGGTCAAACTTTTCAAACCACAGTTCAAGTAGGTGTCAAGAGAGTTCAATAAGAGCTATCATGGACAATTTCATCCCCAGTAGGAATGGAGGGAATAGTCAGTGATAGAATGCCGTGGCAGCTAACACCACAAGAGCATATAGCATTCATAACATGGCATATCGTGCATTGCACTACATTTGTATATGTTATGTTTCCAGTGTCTAGTAGTCTTTATCCTGCTCATTCCATTGCATTGCATAAACATAATAAAGAGAGGCATCTATAGACACTCAAAATTTTTGCATTCCTGTTACTAACCCTGCAGGAGGGCAAAACCATCTTTTACCTTCCAGAGACAACCCTTGAACTCCAAATATCAAAGTCAAGCCCCGATGATAACCCCGGGAGGTACATTAACCCCGATAACAACACCAGGAGATCAAAATTAACCACGGCGATAACTCCGGGATGTCAAGTCAAGCCCCGATGACAACCAAAGGAGGTACAACAGCCCCAACAACAACACCGAGAGATCAAACTCAACCCCAGCCACAAAATAAGGATGTCAAGTCAAGCCCCGACGATAACCCCGGGAGGTACAACAGCCCAAGTAACAACATCGGGAGACCAAAGTGAGCCCCGACAACAACACCGGGAGATCAAACTCAACCCCAGCGACAACATCGGGATGTCAAGTCAAGCCCCGACGACAACCCCGGGAGGTACAACAGCCCCGACAACAACACCGGGAGAACAAAGTGAACCCCAAAAATAACACCGGGAGATCAAATTCAACCCCGGTGATAACACCGCGATGTCAAGTCAAGCCCCGACAATAACCCTGGGAGATATAATATCCCCGATGACAACCCCGAGAGATATAGCAACCCCAGAGATAACACCGGGAGACCAAATTTACCTTCAAAGACAGCCCTAAATCATCAAATCATCCCCAGAAACAACCCTAGGAGACCAAGTCAACCTCAGAGATAACCTTGAGGAAGAACAGAGTCGAATGGGATCAAACCTCGGAGAAAACCCTGAGAAAATAGTCGAAGACTTTGTCAATCCTGGAGACTGATAGTAGTGTGCATACAAGTCAATCATGTATGATGATAAAGCACATACTTTGTAAACAATCTTATTTATTTATTAATAAAATATTTATTTATTAAAAGCATTTAATTATCTACATGGTGTTATTTTTATAATATGTAAATAACCCATAGTTTTAAGCAATGCTTTTAGAATCATGATGATGATCATGTTAATGAGATCTAAATTCTTAGAAAGATCTAAAACTAAAATAGTTCCCAATCGTGGGATTACTAAAAAGGGGATTAGTAAATCCGGATAGATTGGTACATATGTTGCTTGCTCATTGGATGAGGATGATTGATCTCATGATCATTTGTGTGGAGACACTAAAGCAAGTATGTAGGTGCTTATTGGAGAATAAGTTCACTGAACGTGACTCGCTATGGAATACCTAATGGAGTTTTACTCGTCTGTTAATAGGAATTCCTAATGTGATAGTAGTACAAGTGATCCTTGGACTTGTGATCATCATAGTATCTTGTATGTAACAAATTATACTTTGACTTATTCCTTAAGACCTTTTAAGGCATATATAGGGTATGCTTGGGTATAATGAGTTACATATGGAGATAATGAATGATCAATAAAGAATCTACCACCTCTAGTAAAAGAGGAGATATGTCCTATGTAATTCGTTAAATGACAACTCATGAATCCTTGGCCAAGGTGGAATGAAATTAGAAAGGAGTTTCTAATTTGCATTATTTGGAGTTGTGCATTTTCTAATCGAAATACATATAATAAAATAAAATAAGACTTGATAGTAAATCCATGTCTTATATTTAATTGGGACATTGTATGGTGGAAGGATTGAATTGTACGGTAACTATTTACTCACAGATTCTTTTATGATTAATGTTGAAATCTATATTATCTGGAAAAGTCGTTGATCGCTAGGGAGGCTTATCCCTATTGTAGAATAAATATTATTTATTTAAATAGATTATTAGTTTAATTTATTTATTTAAATAAGTTTAGAATTGTTCTAATTGATTTATTCACAACCGGTTTAATATGGAGAACCTAAAGGGTCACACCATAAAAGGAAGAATAATTATATAAGAAGGTAATGGCATAATTGTAATAATGCATTAAGTTTAATTAATTTAATCTATGGTGATAGAATAAATTAAATTGCTTAATGTTTATTATTTAATATTTTAGAAATATTAAATATAAATTAATAAGAGGAGTCTTATTAATATTATTATTTTAATTTCTAAAGTAGTTTAGTAATTAATTTAATATTAGTACTCTCATTTATTTCTAATAAGATTAGGAGACAAATTAATTAAATGAATTTAATTAATTATTCCCAATGTGGTGGGAAGCCTAAATTAATTAAAAGAGTTTAATTAATTAAATAAAATCTCATGTCTAATAGGATTAGAAGGGTTGACCAATATCTATATAAGAGGAGTCTTATAATAGATATCAGTTGATGCAATTCCAATTGTTGGAGAGTACACCTTTTCTATAGAGGATAGAAAACTATGTCAACCACCCTTCTTCTTGATAATTCATCTTCCTTGGTGGATCACCTCTGGTGGCCAAACACTTGGGTGGCTAACGTTGATCAAAGGAAGGAATCTAACCCGGAAATTCAAGGAGATCATGAAGAACAAGGAGTTGAACTCGTACCTGTGGAAGCTTCGTTCTACAAGGGTATGATTTCATAAATTCTTATTTATCGTTTTAAATTAATAATTTGCATAAAGGATGATCCGGGTAATGGTTTTGTAATTTTTTTTTTAAAACTCTAATATACCATTCTTCTGCTAATTTTGTAATTTGATTGCATCACGATTTCGTACAAACCAACAGTGGCATCATAGCCAAACCTTTATGCAATTATTAATTGTTTTTGATTTCATATACATATGGGTATATATTTAGAATAATTTATTGGGCATAATTTTATTGTATAAAATTATAATTTTTATGAAAAATAAAATAAAATAAAACGAAACCGAACTCTTTCGAAATCGCGAATTTTTTTTTTTCGTTAGTTGAGTGTGCATGGATTGTTTTGAATAAGGTGATTCATAAAGTAAGCCACGAATTAAACAAAAAAAAAAAAAGAAGAGGAACCTGCAGCTTTATTTTAGAAAGTGGATACCGAATGGTTTTAAAAAAAGGTGATCTAACTACCTTTATATATATAAGATATTATATACATATATAATATATATTCTTAATAATTTTATAATTAAAATAAAGAGTATATTTTAATCTTGAAATTGGATTTCATGTAATTAAAATTGCCCATTAAAAGATACTCATATATATATAGAATGTTTTAATTCATGAGATGGATATTTATTTATTGATATATATGGTGATATGTATGATAATAAATGGGGATTGATTATAGACTATTTGACCAATGCGATTGAATTTTATTTTAGTTGAATGCTTGAATGAATGAGTTTTATTAAATCGAGTCTGCGTACCTCGTCTTCTCTGGTTTTTTCTTGATGTAAAATTCTATCTCCCTCCTATGTACTTCCCATTAACTGCTAATCAAGGTTTATATTTAAATTAAATAGTTTAAGGTAATAGAAATAGTTAGAATTATCTTGAAGAAATTAGAGACCAAGGAGCAAGGAGCGCGTGAAGACCCATTTGTATGGAGCCCGGGTTTAAATGTAATAGTTACGTTTAAATTTAAATTCTTGCACTCCTAGGTTTGACCTTTTGGTTCACTTGTTGGCTCTAGTGAACCAAACTAGAATAAAAGTCCATAATCAATTCAGGTAGAATATAGTATTCTTTATTGCATGCTAAATTTAATATATATATTATATTTTATGCAAACATGATTCGCATGTTTAATAAAATGACGCGTATGTTATATATATATGTGCATGCGGGCTAAACAAGATGAGACAAATAACAACAAACCCCTCAAAGAAATAATATTAAGTCTGAAGCGTTCAAAGATATTTGGAATATCGAACGTCACCTTCTAGCATGATAAATTAATAGAGTATTAAATATTTAATATGAGCTTGTTGTGTTATCCACAAGGCGAGTATTGAGTATTTAAGATGTTAATTAATCACATTTGACGCTTATCAAGAAAATTGAACGATCTAGTCTTGTTGTGCTATCCACAAGGACGAACATTTTTCTTTTTTAAATTTATGGAAGTGCTAGGCTGGACTTAACTTAAATCATTTTAGTTCGGATGTGCACACACTTGACCATTATGATTTAAGAGGCAAAATAAAATGAGTTACATAGTAATATAATTGACAAGAGTTGTCTACCTATTTATTTGTATATCGCTTGTTGTGCTATCCACAAGGTTATATACATTTGAAATGGGATCCTTATTCTCACTAGCAAATCTTTAATTAGATGTTGCCGAACTATATAAGTGAGGGTAATATAGTTTGATGAAAATAGTGGGAGATACCAATTTAAAAGAAAGACCTAAATTTATTTTGGTATGCAAAAATTAATAAAAATGAATGTTTGCTAAAATGTTTTCTTTTCACATGCAGAATTTTAAAAATGTCAAAATCACTAATCTCACTACGAAGCATACTTGATGCAAATAAGCTTACCGGGCCGAAGTATGAGGACTGGCTAAGAAATCTGAGAATCGTTCTCACTGTTGAAAAGATTTCGTATGTCCTAAATTCAACTGTCCATGAATTTGTTTCAGAAACAGCCTCTGAGGAAGAGATTGTCACTTTCAATAAGTGGCAAGATGATGCATCTGTGGCTCAATGTATCATGCTCGCATCCATGAATAACGAGCTTCAGCGTCAGCACGAAAAAATGGATGCTCCTGCTATGCTGCTTCACCTCAAGGAGTTGTATGGTGAACAGAGTAGGACTGCTAGATATGAGATAGCTAAGGAGCTCTTCCGATCTCGGATGACCGAGGGTACTGCCGTCGAGACTCATGTCCTGAAAGTGATCCATTTGATTGAACGCCTTGGACAGCTTGGGTTCGTTATGGATGGGGAGTTGAGTCAAGACTTGGTCTTGCAGTCACTCCTTGAGACCTTCTCGCAATTTGTGGTTAATTTTCACATTAATAAGCTAGATGTCAGCTTGCCTAAGCTTCTTAACATGCTGAAAACTGCAGAAGGTCACTTCCCATCTAAGAAGAACCATATCTTGATGGTGGATTCTTTCAATAAAAGGAAGAGGTCCAAGGTATCTTTTGAAAAGAAGAAATCCAAGAAGGCTAAGGGAAAGGGGAAAGAAAAGGAACAAAAGAAACCTGAACCAGCTAAAGGAATGTGCTTTCATTACAACGATGCGGGACATTGGAAAAGAAACTGCAAAAAGTATCTAGCAGAGAAGAAGCTTGGAGAAGCTTCGACTTCCAATCAAGGTTTGTTTATGATTGAAATTAATTTTTCTGAATGTCATAATTCTACTTGGATATTGGATACCAGTTGTGGTTCTCACATATGTAATACTATGCAGGGACTGGTCAAAAGTAGAAAGCTGAACAATGATGAGGTGATCCTACGAGTAGGGAATGGAGCAAAGGTTGCTGCATTAGCTGTAGGAACTTATTGTTTACCAATGCGTTCGGGTAAGTCCATTTATCTTAATAATTGTTATTATGTTCTGAATATTATTAAAAACATTATTTCAATTTCTGTATTGGATATGGAAGGATTTAACGTTGTTATAAGGAACAATAGTTGTTCTATTTATAAAGATGATGTTTTATATGGTATTGGAAATTTGCGAAATGGACTTTATACACTTGACTTACAAGAAAATATATTTCAAATTGAATAAACTTAGAAAAGGAAAAGAGATAATATTAATTATACCTACATGTGGCACTATAGACTCGGTCATATCAATGAAACAAGATTATCCAAGTTGCATAAAGATGGGCTCCTCGAGCTATCTGATTATAAATCATATCCAACTTGTGAATCTTGTCTCATGGGTAAAATTACTAAATCTCCTTTTAGTGGAAAAGGAGAAAGAGTTACAGAGTTGTTGGCATTGATTCACACAGACATTTGTGGACCTATGACAACAAGTGCACGGGGTGGGTATTCTTATTTTATTACTTCCACTGATGATCACTCAAGATTTGGACATGTGTATTTAATGAAATACAAGTCAGAATCATTTGAAAAGTTTAAAGAGTTCAGAAGTGAAGTAGAGAAACAAACGGGCAAGAGTATAAAGATACTTCGATCAGATCGAGGTGGAGAATACTTAAGCGGTGAGTTTCTCAATTGTCTCAAAGAAAATGGTATAATCTCATAATGGGCTCCTCCAGGTACACCACAGTTAAATGTAGTATCTAAAAGGAGAAATCGAACACTATTGGACATGGTTCGATCCACGATGAGTTTTACCGACCTTCCAATTTCCTTCTAGGGATATGTCCTAGAAACGGCTGCATACCTACTTAACAAGGTACCTACCAAATCCGCCCCAAAGACTCCATATGAGATGTGGAAGGGGAGAAAACCAAATCTTAAGCATGTTAAGACTTGGGGTTGCCCAACTTATGTCAAAAAGTTTGAAAATGATAAGCTACAGACTAAATTCGATAAGTGTAGATTTGTGGGATACCCTAAAGAAACTTTAGGGTATTATTTCTATCATCCAACTGATCAAAAGGTGTTTGTTGCGAAACATGCTGCCTTCTTGGAAAAGGAGTTTATCCATGAAGGGGTTAGTGGGAGTAAGATATATCTTGAAAAAATTCAAGAACCACAAATTACCACAGATTAAAGTTAGGTACCTGACCAAGTAGAAGAACCTACTATACCACACCTTGGTCATAAATCTGGAAGAGTACCGAAGATACCTGAGAGGTATGGATTCATTATAGAGGATGACGATGAGGTACACATCATGAATGATGATGATCCATTGAATTACGAACAGACTATGAGTAATAAAGAATCAGGAAAATGGTTTGAAGCCATGAAATCCAAAATGGACTCCATGTATGAAAACAAAGTATGGACTTTGGTTTCACCACCTGAAGGCATTAAGCCTATTGGGTGTAAATGGGTCTTTAAAAGAAAGACTGGAGCAGACGGCAAGGTAGAGACCTATAAGGCCTGACTGGTTGCAAAAGGTTTCAAACAAAAGGAGTTGACTATAATGAAACCTTCTCACCAGTAGCTATGCTCAAGTCCATTCGGATTTTGCTTGCGATTGCAGCTTATAACGACTATGAGATCTGGCAGATGGACGTGAAAACGGCCTTCCTCAATGGGAAACTTGAGGTGGATGTGTATATGACATAGCCAGAGGGATTTGTTTCAAAGGTTGGAGCAAATCAAGCCTGTAAGCTGCAATAATCCATTTATGGATTGAAGCAAGCTTCTCGTAGATGGAACATTCTTTTTGATGAGACAATCAAAGAGTTTGATTTTATCAAAAACGATGATGAACCATGTGTGTACAAGAAGGTTAGTGGGAGCGCAGTTTCATTCCTTGTATTATATGTTGATGATATATTACTGATAGGGAATGACATTCATATGCTACAATCGATTAAAATCTGGTTATCAAAACACTTCTTCATGAAGGACTTGGGAGAAGCATCCTATATTTTGGGGATAAAGATCTATAGAGATAGATCTAAAAGGATGCTTGGTTTATCCCAAGGAACGTACATTGATGCGATGCTAAAGAGGTTTAGCATGAAAGATTCCAAAAGAGGTCTCATGCCGATGAGCCATGGAATACATCTCTCCAAGAAACAGGCCCCAAAGACACCTG
The DNA here is from genome assembly GCA_020205555.1 of Panax stipuleanatus. Taxonomy (NCBI): domain Eukaryota; kingdom Viridiplantae; phylum Streptophyta; class Magnoliopsida; order Apiales; family Araliaceae; genus Panax; species Panax stipuleanatus. The sequence continues at coordinate 42,334 of JAINUT010000116.1, forward strand.
AGGAGAGGAACCGTATGAATAAAATCCCTTATGCTTCTACAATAGGATCTATCATGTACGGTATGATATGTACTAGACTGGATGTTGCTCACGCACTTACTGTAACGAGCAGATACCAGTCGAATCCAAGAGAAAATCACTGGAAGGCAGTGAAGAATATCCTAAAATACTTGAGAAGGACTAAGGATATTTTTCTTGTCTACGGTGGGTCTGAATTAAAACTCGAGGGCTTCACAGACTCAAGTTTTCAAACAGATCAAGATGACAGTAAATCTGTTTTGGGGTATGTTTTTACCTTGAACGGATGCGCAGTGAGTTGGAAGAGTTCCCAGCAGCAAACAGTTGTTGACTCAGTGATAGAGGCAGAGTATATAGCTGCAAATGAAGCTGCAAAGGAAGCTGTTTAAATGAAGAAGTTTATAACTGAACTTGGTGTGGTTCTTAGCATTGGAGAAGCAGTTCTCGTTTACAGTGACAACACAGGAGCAGTTGCACAAGCTAAGGAACCCAGGTCTTATCAGAAATCTAAACACGTGTTGCGGCGATTTCACTTGATCAGGGAGATCATTAAAAGAGGAGACGTCACCTTGGAGCGTGTAGACTCTCAAGACAACATTGCAGATCCATTTACTAAAGCTTTAACACAACAGCAGTTTGATCGTCACTTAGAGAAGATGGGTATGAGATACTATAGCGATTGGCTTTAGTGCAAGTGGGAGATTGATAGTAGTGTGCATACAAGCCAATCATGTATGATGATAAAGTACATACTTTGTAAACAATCTTATTTATTTATTAATAAAATATTTATTTATTAAAGGCATTTAATTATCTACATTGTGCTGTTTTTATAATATGTAAATAACCCATAGTTTTAAGCAATGCTTTTAGAATCATGATGATGATCATGCTAATGAGATCTAAATTCTTAGAAAGCTCTAAAACTAAAATAGTTCTCAATCGTAGGATTACTAAAAAGGGGATTAATAAATCCGGATAGATTGGTACATATGTTGCTTGCTCATTGGATGAGGATGATTGATCTCATGATCATTTGTGTGGAGACACTAAAGCAAGTATGTAGGTGCTTATTGGAGAATAAGTTCACTGAACGTGACTCGCTATGGAATACCTAATGGAGTTTTACTCGCCTGTCAATAGGAATTCCTAATGTGATAGTAGTACAAGTGATCCTTGGACTTGAGATCATTATAGTATCTTGTATGTAACAAATAATAATTTGACTTATTCCTTAAGACCTTTTAAGGCATATATAGGGTATGCTTGGGTATAATGAGTTACATATGGAGATAATGAATGATCAATAAAGAATCTACCACCTCTAGTAAAAGAGGAGATATGTCCTATGTGATTCGTTAAATGACAACCCAGGAATCCTTGGCCAAGGTGGAGTTTCTAATTTGCATTATTTGGAGTTGTGCATTTTCTAATCGAAATACATATAATTAAATAAAATAAGACTTGACAGTAATCCGTGTCTTATATTTAATTGGGACATTATATGGTGGAAGGATTGAATTGTACGGTAACTATTTACTCACAAATTCTTTTATGATTAATGTTGAAATCTATATTATCTGAAAAAGTCGTTGTTCGCTAGGGAGGCTTATCCCTATTGTAGAATAAATATTATTTTTTTAAATAGATTATTAGTTTAATTTATTTATTTAAATAAGATTAGAATTGTTCTAATTGATTTATTCACAACCGGTTTAATATGGAGAACCTAAAGGGTCACACCATAAAAGGAAGAATAATTATTTTAGAAGGTAATAGCATAATTATAATAATGCATTAAGTTTAATTAATTTAATCTATGGTGATAGAATAAATTAAATTGCTTAATATTTATTATTTAATATTTTAGAAATATTAAATATAAATTAATAAGAGGAGTCTTATTAATATTATTATTTTAATTTCTAAAGTAGTTTAGTAAATAATTTAATATTAGTACTCTCATTTATTCCTAATAAGATTAGGAGATAAATTAATTAAATGAATTTAATTAATTATTCCCAATGTGGTGGGAAGCCTAAATTAATTAAAGGAGTTTCATTAATTAAATGAAATCCCATGTCTAATAGGATTAGAAGGGTTGACCAATATCTATATAAGAGGAGTCTTATAATAGATATCAGTTGATGCAATTCCAATTGTTGGAGAGTGCTCCTTTTCTATAAAGAATAGAAAACTAAGCCAACCACCCTCCTTCTTGATAATTCATCTTCCTCAAAGGCCAAACACTTGGGTGGCTAACGTTGATCAAAGGAAGGAATCTAACCCGAAAATTCAAGGAGATCACGAAGAACAAGGAGTTGAACTCGTACATGTGGAAGCTTCGTTTTACAAGGGTATGATTCCATAACTTCTTATTTATCGTTTTAAATTAATAATTTGCATAAAGGATGATCCGAGTAATGGTTTTATAGAATTTTTTGTTAAACTCTGATATACCATGCTTCGGCTAATTTTGTAATTTGATTGCGTCACGATTTTGTACAAACCAACAGAGACAACCCCTGGAAGGGAAAAATGGTCATTTTACCGACTTGACGTCAAATCAAGTTAAAATAAAGCCAAATCGATGCAATGAGGGTCAAAAAGAACCATAACATCAATCCCGAGTGAAAACAGCATAAAATAGCTCAACGGACGAACTACGAAGAAATGAAGATCTGGTCATGGCCCATCTTCTTGGATTCGTAAAACGTCAAATCCCATATCATTGTGTATCTCTCGGAAAGGGATTTTTGGAATGGTATAGCACGCCTCAATCGAACTCCCAGATTGAAGTTATAAAGGTTTGAAGCAGACATCGCGTTGGTCGGAGTGTACATACTTTGAGACAACGGGACTCGCGGGAGCGAGGCCCACTCCTGGAGCCGCACCTCCACATGTGGCTTCCATGAGTAGACCCGCTACCATCTGGTCTATAAATAAGACCCCTTACCTTGGCAAAAAAGAGAAGAAAAAATAGAAAAAAGTAGAGAAACTCCGCCCATTTCGACCTTTAACCCTACTTCTATTACTCCAAACCTCAATTTATTCTTCCAATATGTTTGCATACATATATACTACAATATATCATGTTTTAATCGGTGGAAAACGGAGATTTGAAGCTCTCTGAGTGGCTTGAAGCTCGTGGAGCTACATCTTGTAAGCATTTTTATGATCAGAAACTTTCTACGACTATATTATTTATATGAGCGTATTTATATATTTATAGCTTCAGGTTTCGCCTGGATTTCAAATCCATGGCCTTTTTAGCTTACTTATATATATATAAGTTTTTAATTGCTTGCACAGCCTGGATTGCTAATCTGTGGCTTTTTACCGCTTTATATATATATAACTATATATATATTTATACTATTTCGTTTGGCCTGGATTGCTAATTCATGGCCTTTTCAGCTTTATTATATATAACTGACTATATATACTAACATTCAATTCAGTCAAGCCTGGATTGCTAATCCTTAGTTATTACCGCTTATATATATATAACTATATATATATATACTAACTTGTTTGGCCTGGATTGTTAATTCGTGGCCTTTTCTGCTTTAATATTTATATACTAACTTTATATATTAACATTTCATTCAGTCAGGCCTGGATTACTAATTCGTGACCTTTTTAATCTTATATATATATTTACATTTATCAGTCCGGCCTGGATTGCCAATTCGTGGCCTTTTCCAGCTTTTATATATATATTTACATTTCTCAGTCGAGCCTGGATTGGAAATCCGTGGTCCTTTACATCTTTTATATATATATATAAGTATATATATATATATATATATATTATTTATTCAATGTGATTAAATATTTGTTTCAATTATTCATTTGATATGAATCTATGCTAATGTAAATTTTGTGGATTAGAATCATCAAAATCTAGCCATTTTTAACTTTCAAACGGTTCAAAATCGGTCAAACCAGAACCGGGGAGCTAGAATGGCAAAGATTTATTTAAATCTATCTTTCTTTCTAGTTTTGTAAATATTAAAGAGACTACGCGACCCTAGATCCATATCTAGCAGAAACGAGAAGCTTTGGCTACGCGCATGCAAGGATTTAACTGATGAATCCTTTGTCTTGCGACGTCTAGATTTAAATGTACATTCTATGTGAATATCTCTGTTGTGCAGGCTTTTTGATATTATTCTGTGAGCCTAGGAATTATGGGATCTAAGATCACCCACACAGATCTAAATCTGATTCCCACAATGGACAACTTTGCATTGTAAATACATCCTGCCAGTTTTTTCTTGTAAATGTAAATCAGAGGGACTGTAAAACGGTTATCCGAATTTATGGTCTCAACATAGTGAAATGTGGTTTGTAATGCTAGGGTAACTTTGATGGATTTCATGCCAATAAGAAGACTGGCACTTGTATATACATTCTGTTCTCGAGGATGCTTCGCATCTCAACAATAAACATCCAAATCAAGCCGAATGCGGAATAGAATAAAATGGAAGTATCAAAAGGCTTCAATTCCTATGCGAGCGAAAGGGTTTGAAAACCATCTTTCAAAATGTCATTTTCATATCATGTCTAAAATGGACTTTTCAAAAAAAATCAAACCCTTCGTATATAGGTCCAACGAAGCACGACACTACTTTCAAATCAAACAACGTAGGCTCAATTACTTCAAGCATACATACACACAATTGCAAATAAAAAAGGAAAAATTGAAAAGATGTGGTAACCGTGCTTCACGAAAGTTGGGGGGGGGGTGGCTAACACCTTCCCCCCACTTAACCAAGCCTTCGAACTTTATGAATCTCGGTTTCCAAGGCCATGTTTTGACAGCGTCCATTAATTGAACTTACTTGCAAACTTTTCAAATAAAATTCGGTTGAGTTGGTACAACTATTTCAAAAAATACCAACTGGCGACTCTGTAGACCTTTCAAATCGTCGACATGATACATGTTGGCCTTTTCCTTAAAATTCACCCTTCATAAAACAGATAAAACAAATAAGGGTAGAAAACATTCAAATTTAGGGAAAGGAAGATGTGTCTAAAGATTTTTCTCTACGTCGACAGCTATTGCGTAATATAATCCCCTATAAAGGGTTGTTCATCTCAGTTTGACATCAGAGTCCGCACAAAAGGAAGTTTGGTTTTGATAAGCTTCAATAGTAGTTCTAGAATTTAGAACCCTCATCAACTATGGACTAGTCGAATCAATAAGGGTTTGCTAGTCATTTAATGGTTCAATAATATAATGGATACTCAAATCAAATAGGGAATATCAAAGGTATATAGTTGAATAAACATTGTATAACCAAAGTATTACTTTAGAAGAATTAGAACATCTCATTTAAAATCACGAACTTTAGTAAACAAGAGTAAGACTTGCTCGATATAAGAATAGGATTTATGAACTTGCATAACGATAACAAATAGGGTTAGGAAACTTGTCTCATGCGTAAGCTACAATTATAACTCACGTTCTCCAATTAATCCTACATACCATTTAAAGTCACAATACCAATTAATCGTAACTCAACTAGCATCATGAGTATATTCTCTTTTAATCTAACTTAACTCTATATCTGATTATATTAATCATATACACAGACCTTAACTCTTGGACACATTATTAAAATTCACGAATAACGAGTTTAAATGCACATTCAATTTATCAGATAATCATGTAAAACCATTATTGACATGTCACGAATCTGTTTTAACATCTTAATATACGATTAACACATTTTCATGTTCATTAGATTTGGTTTGTATTACATTTTCTGGACTTGAACTAATAAAATCTCATTTCTGGGAAAAACTACCAAGTGGCGCTGCAGCGCCCCAGAATGCACTGGAAACCAGCGCTGCAGCGCGACCAGGCACTGCCGCACAACAAACAAGCCTACAACAGGCGATGCGACTCAGGTCTGGCGTTGCGGCGCTCTGTTTATTTTCTGAACAGGCGCTGCGGCGCCACGACTTGGCGTCAGGCACTGCTAGGGCGCTGCAGCGCTTTGTTTCTATACAGAACAGGCACTGCGGCGCCGCGACACAGTGAGACGCATACAGAGCTCGCGAAGAACACTAAAAAAAGCTAAAATAGGCCAAAACTTCGCTTAAACAACAAATTTACTACTACCCATCAGTTCTAGACTTTTACAGAAACACAACCCAACAATTAGAGCATAATTTTAACAACTTAAACAAGTCAAACAACTGAATTTGAACTCATAAATTTCATGCTCTTGCTATTTTTCAAAGTTTCGTCAAATTTCATGAAATCACACATTACAGATTCGTTACCACGTCAAATCAGTTCGTACGAATTTCTTCTTTTCATTTCTTAATGTAATCATCAATTTACCGATTAACATACAATTTAAGCATAAATTTTTGCACATATAAGCCATATTCATATATTTTCTTTGTAAACTCAAAAATTCTTTTTAAACATAATTTCATAGATTAACTCACCCAAAATCGTTTGTAAAAATCATATATTATATTATACTTGCATATTAACGATTACAAACAATTTTTCAACAATTTAATCATAAAAATCTATTTACAGAAAACAAAAATTAATTTTTATGAAGAACTCAAGAACATGAGAAATAGAAATAATAACTTGAATTCTTACCCTTTTATTCTTGTTTAGATGATAGAAAACCCTCATTTGATTCTCCAAATCTTCTTCCTCAATCTCAATTCTCTCAAAACTCTCTTTTTTTCTCTTTGTGTTCTAGCTTTAGCCTTAGGAATATAATACGATGAAAGCTTAAGACTGATATATAAATTATACGTATAAAATTAAGTGGCACAATATGGGTAGCGGTTAACTGCTTCATGGCCTTAACTGCTCCCATGTTCTTAAGGCCATGTTTGGCTGGGTTACTTAAAAACTCCTTTTTAGTTTATTTTAATTAACTTATTTATTATATATTTTATTTGTCACACCTTGGTTAATCAAATTACATTATTTAAATTCAATTAAATTAAAGACAATATTACTCATTAAATCAAATTATCACATAATTAAAATTCTCATTTATTAATTATGACAAATCATTAGAACTCTAATTAGTTATTAAATTAATTAGAACAACATTATAAATATTTAACAACTCATTTAATTTAATTATCCCAATTAAATTCACAGTTGAACTATAAAATTATCCAATATTAATTTAATTAATGTAACACATTTAATTAAATTAATCTACCACAATTCCGTCAAATATTTATTTAACTCAACAAATAAATCAACAAAAATATTTATTTAATTCAATAAATATATAAAATCAATTACAAAAATCTCGTTCGTCACATCCTTCCCTCCTTAAAAGGATTCTGTCCCAAGAATCACTACTAATAAGTTCGTCCTGTTACATTCTCCCCCTTACAAAGATTCTGTCCTCAGAATCGCTACAAACAGATTAAGAAAATAAATGAGGGTAATTTTTCATAATCTGATCTTCGAGTTCCCACGTTGCTTCTTCAGCGTTGTGGTTCCTCCAGATTACCTTAACAGAAGGTATTACTTTATTTTTGAGTACTTGCTCTTTCCTATCAACTATCTGAACAGGAACTTTTTCGTAAGATAAATCTTTTTCAAATTACAGGGGTTCATATTCTATAACATGTTTGTAATCGGGTTTGTATGGTCGTAACACTGAAAAATAAAAATATTATGGATATGTTCTAATGCCGGAGCTAAGGCTACCTCATACGCGACTTGACCAATTCTCCGCAATACTTCAAAGGGTCCAATAAACCCCAGACTCAGTTTTTCCTTCTTGCCAAATCGGATTTTTTTCTTCCAGGGAGTACTTTCAAGTAAACGAAGCTACCAGATTAAAATTCTTGATTCTGTCGGTGTTAATCGGCATATTTTTTTTCCTGTCCTGAGCAGCAACTAATCTTTTCCTGATCACGTTGACAATCTCTGCGGTTTGCTTTACCAATTATGGTCCTAGCAATTGACGTTCGCCAACTTCATTCCCGCATAATGGAGTTCTGCACTTTCTGTCGTACAACGCTTCGTAAGGCGACATGACAATACTTGCTTGGTAAATATTATTGTAAGCGAATTCCACCAATGGTAGATGATCGTCCCAATTTTCTTTGAAATCCATGATACAAGCTATTAATATATCTTTCAGTGTCTGGATTGTCCTTTCGCTCTGCCCGTCTGTCTGAGGATGATATGTCATACACATTCCTAACTGCGTTCCCATGCATTCTTGTAGTCATTTCCAGAAGTTTGATTTGAAACACGAATCTCGATTAGAAATAATAGACACTGGCACACCATGCCTTAAAATAATCTCCTACACATACAACTTTGCCAACTACTCTAAATTGAAACTAATCTTGATTGGTAAGAAATGCGCTGATTTCGTCAGTCGATCCATGATAACCCATACTGCATCGAAACCTTTCTGAGTCGTTGGAAAACAGAAATCCATTGTGATATGTTCCCATTTCCATTCTAGGATTTCTAATGGTTGTATCAACCCACTCGGCCTCTGATGTTATGCTTTAACCTTCTGACATATCAAACATTTGGCTACACAATCAGCAACGTCCCTTTTTATATTCGGCCACCAGAAATGTTATCGGAGATCCTGGTACATCTTCGTACTCCCCGGGTGAATCGAATACCTTAAACTATGAGCCTCGCTCAAAATTTCCTCTTTAATCTCTGGTAATGGCAGAACCCAAATTCTTCCCTCCAATCTCAATAACCCTTCGTTATAACTTTGAATTTCACTTCATCACCTTCAGATATTCTTTTCCTGATTTTCTCACATTCCTCATCCTTAAGTTGTGCGTCTTTAACCTTATCCACCAAAGTTGTATCGATTCCTAGTTAGAATAGTTTTTCATCAGACTCCTTTACATATTTCACCTCCAACTCCAGCTTCACCATTGCTGAGATTAGCTCCTCTTGAGCGGTTAATATAGACAATTTCTCCCGACCCTTTCTGCTTAAGGCGTCGGCAACAACATTTGCTTTACCCGGATGGTATAAAATTTCACATTCATAATCCTTTATCAATACCAACCATCTCCTCTGATGCATGTTCAGATCCTTCTGTGTAAAAATATATTTCAGACTCTTATGGTCTGTATATATTTCACACTTCTCCCCGTAGAGATAGTGTCTCCAGATCTTCAGAGCGAACACTACCGCGGCTAACTGTGACACCCCCAAATCTGGGTACTTCGTTTCCACATGATTTGGTTTTCACTTTCTAAATAAAACATACATCTACTCAATAATAAAGAATTACAAATAAATTACAACCTTCATAAAACCTTAATAAATCATCCTTTAGAAAGGAAGATAACTTGTCCAATAAAACCCAAGGTTATCTAAACCTTAACATCATTCAAATAGCGTAAATGCGGAAACATAAAACATAACCAGCTAAGTCTTATTACAAAAGCAACTTGACATAACAAGCCTTCATTTATTCATCTTTCCTTTTTCTTTACTTGTTGACGGTATGTAAACCTTCTTGGTCTCAACTGCAACTGGTGGTAAAACATGCAAGAGTGAGCAAACAAAGCTCACTTGAAATACAACAGTGATATGACATAAGTGAATCGTTTCAAAAGAGTTTAAATAAATTTGCTTTCATCCATATAAAGAATTGAATTATAGAAGCTTCTGAGGGTCATAAGACCTTGAACCATTGTCCTAGGTTATAATATTTCTATTTAAATCTTTAACACGTCAATAAGACTACGACCATTAACTCGTACTCAGAGGGATCAACCCTTTGTACCATGAATTGTGCACAACCATCTTAACGCTTTCGCATAAAATATCCCCTAATTAATAGTGTTATTCATTCTCAGAAATTGAATACAAGTCCGCACAAAAGAAAGTTTGGTTTGGATAGATAAGGGAACTTTAGAGTTCAACTATCATCAACTACGAGTAGTTGAATCGACTTACAGTACTTTACAATTCAATAATATAAGAATCATGAACAAATTGCAAAATATGACAATAAACTTTATAATAGATAGGCATGCTTTTAGTAATAACTCAAAGCATTCGATAGACTAAGTAGATCTTGCTTGAAAAACTAAGTCAAGATCATATTACTAAAATAGCACTTTAAAACTTACGCTCTATGAATATTGGAGTATGGTATAACTTGTACCACATATAACCAGTTAAGAACGTAAATGAACTTTCATGATTTATTGAGCAAGGGTTAGGAAACTTGCACAATGAAAAGATACAATCAATAGGTTTGTATAGCATTCAAGAGTAGATTAAAGAACTTGCACAATATAAAAAACAAGTTAGAAACTTGCTTAACATAAGAGAGTAAAAGGAAAGAGAACTTGCCTTAAGCGCAAGCTACACTTTAATAATTACAACCACTTCACAAACTCCTACACATTTATATTACATTCAAACCATCTATTAGTATCCAACTACAACATTTAAACCATCGAACTTCATATCCAAGTCCAACTCACAATGTAATTTACCACATTGGTTGCTAATTAGTCAAGTACGTGAGTCTATACTCACGACATACATTCATAAGCCTATAACTCATGAATCGTGTTGTGTGCCTCGTGAAAGCAATACACATACACACACATGTAACACATTCATAATATACTGTAATCTAAATTAAGCACATCAAAAACATGTTATCTTATTACACATTTCACTTACCAAGTCTTAGAGACAAGTTAGCTTAACAAACGGGGCATAAAAACTCAAAACCAAAAATCAAAAATTCTTGAACAGCAGGATCACCCATTGGGGCGGGTCCCCATAGGGCAAAACCCCCGCTGGGGCGGGTCCTCCCCCTGCTGCACTATATGGTTCGCGAACTAGTGGAGAAATAAGCCAATTTGGCTTACTCTGTCACACCGAATTCAAATTTTCCCAACATGACAAACATGAAACTTGTGACAAACAATATTTTAAGCTTATTAACATGCTTAGAACATAAAAATTCATATAACCACATAATCACAACCAAGATTTCATGGAATTCAAAGAAAAACACAATTTTAAGTGTTCTTGACAAAAATTGCTACTACGAATTCGTTTTTCATCCAATTCAAGTGATTTCAATTGTAATCACTCATATTCTTAACATACTAACATAATACATGATCAATTTTAACAATAACTAAAAATTAAACATCAATTGATAGTTTCAAAAAGCCATTTTTCGTAAATAACTTCACCGAAAATCATTATGAGCACACTTCCTATTGTTTATCAAAAATTCATGGATTGAATTGCTAGAACAACCATATAACTCATATATAATCATGTTATATCACATATTTACACATAATTCATGCTCACATCAAGGATTTAAAGAAATTTTCAACATAAATTTATAATCTAACAATATGAACATGAATTTCATAGTGTTCATCATATACTTGTGAATTGAAATTCTTAAACAACTATGAAACTCTTATGTAAACATATATATATATACATACATACATATCCCATTCACATAACAAAATTATAAAGTTTCGGAAAGAGATTTTTACATAGAATTCCAAAACTATGAATATATTAGAAGAATATGCTTGAGAAACTTGTTTTTAAGACGATTAAATTTTGAAAATCTTTTCATGACATACACTTATATATGAAAACATATGAACACCATATATACATATAATTTTATAATCATAACAACCCAATTTGACAAAGAAGAAAATACAACACATATGAATTAGTTCTAGGGTTAAGATTATAACCTTACTAGTTTTGACTTAAGAGAGAGATGATGAAGATAATGATCCTCTTTTGCCTTCTCAAGCTTTTCTTCCTCTTCTCTCTTCTTCTTCTCTAACAATTCTCTCTAACCCTCTTCTTCTTTCTTTGTTTTGTTTAGACTTAGGCTTTTAGAAAAACTAATGTATCTTTTAACTTAACATATATAATACAATATACATATATATATATATGTAACCCTATAAGTAATAAGTATAATACTTAACACCCTATTAACTCATACTAATAGCATAGGTTATAAAATTTGAAAAGCCCAAGGCCATGTTTGGCAAAATCACATTATTTTTAAAAACTAACTTCTTGAGCTTAAGGCATTGTTTGGAAGAAATAAGATTAAACAAGTACAAGGGCCTTGTTTAGTAAAACACTTTAAAATCTGTTTTCCATTCTTTTAATAACTCTTTAAATCCATAGATTACATACTACACTTATTTAATTAAATTACAACACTCTAATTCAATTAAATAAACTAACATTCACATAATACCAAATTGTCACACAATTAATTTCTTTATTAAACATAATTCATGTAACAAATTATTAACACTTACACATAATATTAAATCTAATTGAATTATTCTCTAATTAAATTAAATTATGCTACACCATTGCTAACATATCAATTTAATTAAACATGTAGCACTTAATTAAATATTCACAACAACCACATAATTTATTTATTAACTCAACAATAAATTTCTATAAAATATTTATTTAATTCAATAAATATTTACAATTAATATATAAAATTCTCAATTGTTCAGTGTTCCCTCCTTAAAAGGATTCTGTCCCAGAATCACAACATAAAAAAATTCTCATAAAAATTCTCATCTGTTACATTCTTCCCCCCCCCCTTAAAAGGATTTTGTCCCCAGAATCGATATATAAGGGTTACACAAATCAATTAAGCAAATAATTGAGGATACAATTTTCTCATTACATCTTCGAGTTCCCACGTGGCTTCGTCAGTACCGTGGTTCCTCCAAATTACCTTACAAGAAGGTATCACTTTATTCCTAAGTACTTGTTCCTTTCTGTCAATAATTTGAACAGGAACCTCTTCATAAGTTAAGTCTTTATCAAATTGTAAAGGCTCGTATTCTATTACATGTTTATAGTCGTGTTTGTAAGGCCGTAACACGAAAATAAATACGTTATGTATATTCTCGAGTTCCGGAGGTAATGCCACTTCGTAAGCTACCTCGCCAACTTTTCGTAGTACCTCAAAAGGTCCAATAAATCGAGGACTCAGCTTCCCCTTCTTGCCAAATCTAATCTTCCCTTCCAGGGAGATACCTTCAGGAAAACGAAGCTTCCTGTAAGAATTCTCGTTCTGTCGATGTTGATCGGCATATTTCTTCTGTCTGTCCTGACAGCAACCAATCTTGTTCTGATCAGCTTCACAATTTCAGCAGTTTGTTGCACCAATTCTGGTCCCAACAGCTGACGTTCACCGACTTCATCCCAGCACAAAGGAGTTCTGCACTTTCTGTATATACTCTTCGTAAGGCGGCATGCCGATACTCGTGGTAACTATTGTTGTAGGCGAACTCCACCAACGGTAGATGATCATCCCAGCTTCCTTTGAAGTCCATCACACAAGCTCTCAGCATATCCTCAAGTCTGAATTGTCTCTCGCTCTGCCATCGGTTTGAGGATGGTACGCTGTACTCATTCGCAACTGCGTTCCCAAACATTCATGCAAATGCTTCCAAAAATTCGATGTAAAATGCGGATCTCTGTCTGACATAATCGAAACTGGAACACCATGTCGAGAAATAATCCCCTTAACGTACAATTTAGTCAATTGTTCCAAGTTGTACTTAATCCTTATTGGTAGAAAGTGGGCTGACTTCGTCAGTCGATCCACAATAACCCATATCGCATCGAAACCCTTCTGAGTCGCTGAAGACCAACCACGAAATCCATCGTGATATGCTCCCACTTCCACTCTGGAATTTCTAATGGTTGCAGCAATCCGCTAGGTCTCTGGTGTCTGCCTTGACTTTCTGACAAGTTAGACATTTCGCAACGCATTCAGCAACATCCCTCTTCATATTCGGCCACCAAAATGATGCCTGAGATCCTGGTACATCTTCGTACTCCCAATAATCTCGAGCTGTGAGCTTCGCTCAAGATCTCCTCCTTAACTTTCGGTACTGGCGGTACCCAGATTCTACCTTCAAATCGTAGCAGTCCCTCACTGTCGATCTTGAATTTAAACTCTTCGCCATCAGCTATTCTCTTCCGAATCTTCTCGCATTCTTCATCGTGAAGTTGAGCTTCTTTCACCTTGTCCACAATAGTAGAACCAGTGGTTACTTGAAACAACTTCTCATCCAATTCCTTCGAAACTTTACTTCCAGCTCTAATCTAGCCATCTGCTCTATCAACTGATCCTGATCAGTTAACATATTCAGCTTCTCCCGACCTTTTCTACTCAAAGCATCGGCAACAACGTTAGCTTTACCCGGATGGTAAAGTATTTCGCAGTCGTAGTCCTTGATCAGTTCCAACCATCTCCTTTGGCGCATGTTCAAATCCTTCTGGTAAAGATATACTTCAGACTCTTGTGATTGTGTATATTTCACACTTCTCTCCATATAAGTAGTGTCTCCAAATCTTTAGAGCAAACACTACTACCGCCAATTCCAAGTCATGGGTCGATACCCCTTCTCGTAATCCTTCAGCTGACGTGACGCATAGGCAATGACCTTGCCGCTCTGCATCAACACAGCCTAAACCCTTATGTGAGGCATCACTATATACCATAAATCCCCGTACTATCCGAAAAAACACAGGCGCAGTACTCAACCTCTTCTTCAACTCCTGGAAACTTTCCTCACACTTCTCTGTCCAAACAAACTTAACCGTTTTACGAGTCAAATTCGTTAACGGAGTTGCGATCTTGGAAAAATCTTGGATAAATCTCCGTAATAACCTGCCAATCCCAAGAAACTCCTCACTTCAGACGGCGTCTTCGGCTGATCCCAATTCATTACCGCTTCAACCTTCGACGATCTACCAAAATCCCATCCTTGTCGATCACGTGGCCAAGAAATTGCACACGTTCTAACCAGAATTCCACTTCGAGAATTTTGCATAAAGCTTCTCTCGTCTCAGCGATTCTAAAGTTAGCCTTAAGTGTTCAGTATGTTCCTCCTCGTATTGGAATAAACCAGGATATCATCTATGAACACTACTACAAACTTATCCAGGAATGGCTTAAACACCCTATTCATTAGGTCATAAATGCAGCTGGGGCATTCGTGAGACCAAATGAACACCAAAACTCGTAATGACCATACCGAGTCCTAAAATCATTTTCGGTATCTTCCTTCCTCACCTTCAATTGATGATACCCACTTCTCAAATCGATTTTCGAGAAGTACTTAGCACCCTTCAGTTGGTCAAACAAGTCATCGATCCTAGGTAAAGGATACCTATTCTTGATCGTAACTTTGTTCAATTCTCTATAGTCAATGCAAAGACGCATCGACCCATCCTTCTTCTTCACGAATAACACTGGCGCTCCCCACGACGAAACACTCGGTTGAATATACTTCTTGTCTAGTAATTCTTGCAATTGAACCATCAGTTCCTCATCTACTGGAGCCATTCGTACGGAGCCTTCGAAATTGGAGCAGTTCCCTGCGCTAAGTCTATCACGAACTCTATCTCCCTATCTGGCGGAAGTCCTGGCAAGTCGCTTGAAAAACGTCCACAAACTCCTTAACCACCGATATCTCCTCTACCTTCGGGCTCTCCTTACGGTATCTACTATGTGGCTAAATATCCTACACAGCCTTGCATCAAAAGTTTCTTGGCTTGCATCACCGTCAAATAATTCGCTTGTCTAGGCGATTTACTGCCATAGAACACTACTTTTGACGGAGTCGTAAGGTTTACCGACTCTTCTGACAGTCGATTACCGCCCCATGGTTGAACAACCAGTCCATCCCCAATATGACATCGAATTCCCAAGTTTAATCGAATCAAATCTACCCTCAGCTCCTGACCCTTAATATCCAATCTACAGTTCTTATAAACAGACCTAACAGGAATAACTTCCCTACTCGCAATTTCTATATTCAAGGGATAAGCTAACTCCTCTACAGGTAAGTCTAAGGTCTTAGCAAAATCATCAGATATGAATGAACAAGTAGCACCCGAATCAAATAATACATATGCATTTATACTATTGATCGGAATAATACCTGCACACGTCTTTTGATTGCACCGCGTCTTGCACCGTCATGTTGAATGTGCGGGCAGTGGGTCGAACGGCCTGCAGTGGCTATGGTCCGCAATAGTCAAGTGCTGCCGCTGCCCTTTCCTCCATTCCCTGTTGACCCTGCCGCTGGCTTCTTAGGGCAGTTACGAGCCATGTGATCCTTGGATCCACATGTATAACAAGCTCCCTTCTTGGGGTTTGGGCAATTTGGCGCGATGTGGCCTTCCTACCACAGTTGTAGCACACGCGTTTCCCTTTCATGCACACTCCGGTGAGTCTTCCCGCATGTAGCACATGCTTCGAGCTTCCTCTTCTGTTGTCCTCCTGCTGACTCCCAGCAGAGGTATTGTCATTCCACTTCCTTTTCATGGATAGCCCCGCTACCACCAGCCTTGGTTTTTGTTTCATTCTTCTTCTTTCTCTGGTTAAATTTAGTCACCGCTTCGCTCCCCCTTCAGCTAGAATGCCTTTTCCAGCATGGCTGCAAACGTGTTTAGCTGGAACATAAGACCTTGCTATAGAGCCAGGGTTTCAGTCCCCACTCAAACCTCCTCGCCTTCCTAGCGTCTGTGCTGACCTGGTAAGTAGCAAACCTGACAACGTTGAACTTTGTCGCGTATTCTGACACTGTTATCGTTCCCTACTTTAGCTCTAGGAATTGGACCTCCATCTGTCCTGCGAACTCACTGGAAGTACATCTCGTAGAACATCTCTTTGAAACGTTCCCACGTTATGACTCCTTCTCCCTCTCTAGTCTTATTCGCTGCCACCAGAAGCTAGCATCTGACTTCAACATAAAAGTCACAAATGTTATTTTTGGTCTTCACTGACCCTAGCCACATCAAATACCTTTTCCATTTCCATAATCACGTCTGAGCATCTATAGGGTTTGTCGATCCCTTAAATTTCGGAGGTCCTACTGCCTTAAACTCTTTAAACGTCGTGGCTTGCACTTGCGGTAGATTCGCCATTGCTCCTGCCAGTAGGTTCACTAACTGCTGAACCGCATTAGGGTTTGCTCCATCGTTATTGTTGTTGTTGTTCGTCGAACCCTCGGGGTTTTGACGTGTTGGTCTTCTTCTAGGAGGCATTTTTTGATAAGAAAATATTATTATTAGATCCTTTATTCAAATCTTAAGTATTCAAGTTCACACTTAAAGGTTTGAATATCTCAGTTCACATAGAACACAAAGTACATCAATAAACTTCTTTTATTCATACTCGTAGTTTTAAAAACATAAGATAGATAGCATTCCTGCTATTTACATCGACTTTCCTGAACTGGAACAAGTTACAGGACTATATTATTAACTCATCCCATTCTTATCTCAAATTATGGGATTTATATTTATTTATTACAAAAAGAAACACATAATTTAAAAGCTCTAATGTCTAGGCATACTAAGACGTCGCACAACCTCTCTACGTTCTTCCTCCACCACACGAAATGCAGTCCTTCGGTCCACCACATATCATGGTAACCCTTAGAACTGAGATGGGTAATAAAAGATACAATCCTGGGCCCTCTCTATGGCCATATGGAAAGCGTTTCTATCTCCCTTAGCTTGGATCTCTTGGTTTCAGCTTCATCTTCAGCTCGATCGGCTCGTTGAGTAGCCCTCAAGCTTGTTCCTCAGCTCTGGCACGCTTCCTCACTCCTCCTGGATGTCTTGCTTCAACTTTGCTAACTTGGCTCGGGCATCTCTATCATTCTCTATGTGGATTAGCTTCCACTGCGTTCTCCTAGGTCACTAGCTATATCCTCAATAGTCTCGTCTCGCTGCTGGATGGTTTCTTCTAGCTCTCTGACTTACCATGTAGCTCCACGTTGCTGTCGTAAACTTTCGTATAACTCAGCACTAACAGAGTGAGGTGGAAATTCCTCTTCGGGATCCTCTTCCTCCTCTTCAGACTCTTTTCCTCTTCCTCTGGAATAGGTGTCAGCTCACTCTCCCGACCAGCTACGGTGATCGCTGGAGATAGGTCTCTCCTAACCAGCTGCTCCCAGACAACATGATGTCTCGGGGCTCTTCCTCTCTAGGCACCTGAGATATCCTCCCTAGCCTGACTGGATTCTCCAATGTTCGTCATCCTGACAAAAGAATTTTAAAGTTTATTATTACGTGATATCGAGTCGTCACTCTTCGAATACCTAAACGTAAACACATAGCACATAGCACATAAGGTAGTTTATTATCTTTACCTATCACCACTATCTTTTTGATCTTCCTATAAGGCTACTACCTAAGGTTTCCCCCCCCCACCTAAGGTTCATAACCTATAGCTTTGATACCAACCTGTGACACCCCCAAATCTGGGTACTTCGTTTCCACATGATTTGGTGTTCACTTTCTAATAAAACATACATCTACCCAATAATAAAGAATTGCGAACTAATTACAACCTTCATAAAACCTTAATAAAAATCTTCCTTTAGAAAGGAAACAACTTGTCCAATAAAACCCAGGTTATCTAAACCTTAACATCATTCAAATAGTAAATGCGAAACATAAAATATAACCAACTAAGTCTTATTACAAAAGCAACTTGACATAACAAGCCTTCATTTATTCATCTTTCTTTTCCTTTACTTGTTGACGGTATGTCAACATTCTTGTCTCAACTGCAAGTGGTGGTAAAACATGCAAGAGTGAGCAAACAAAAGCTCACTTGAAAATACAACAGTGATATGACATAAGTGAATCGTTTCAAAAGAGTTTATAACTTTACTTTCATCCATATAAAAATTGAATTATAGAAGCTTCTGAGGGTCATAAGACCTTGAACCATTGTCCTAGGTTATAAATATTTCTATTTAAACCTTTAACAGTCAATAAGACTATGGACCATTAACTCATACTCAGGGGGATCAACCCTTTGTACCATGAATTGTGCACAACCATCTTAACGCTTTCGCATAAAATCCCCTAATTAATGTTGTTCATTCTCAGAAATTGAATACAAGTCCGCACCAAAGAAAGTTTGGTTTGATAGATAAGGGAACTTTAGAGTTCAACTATCATCAACTAGGAGTAGTTGAATCGACTTACAGTACTTTACAGTTCAATAATATAAAATCATGAACCAATTGCAAAATATGACAATAAACTTCATAATAGATAGGATGCTTTTAGAAACAACTCAAAGCATTCGATAGACTAAGTAGATCTTGCTTGAACAACTCAAGATCATATTACTAAAATAACACTTTAATACTTATGTTTTGGATATTGGAGTATGGTATAACTTGTACCACATATAACAGTTAAGGAACGTAAATGAACTTTCATGATTTATTGAGCAAGGGTTAGAAACTTGCACAATAAAAGATACAATGAATAGGTTGTATAGCATTCAAGAGTAGCTTAAAGAACTTGCACAATATAAATAACAAGTTTAGAAACTTGCTTAACATAAGAGAATAAAGGTAAGAGAACTTGCCTTAAGCGCAAGCTACACTTTAACAATTATAACCACTTCACAAACACCCTACACATTTATATTACATTCAAACCATCTATTAGTGTCGAACTACAACATTAAACCATCGAACTTCATATCTAAGTCCAACTCACAATGTAATTTACCTCATTGGTTGCTAATTAGTCAAGTACGTGAGTCTATACTCACGGCATACATTCATAAGCCTATAACTTAATAATCATGTTGTGTGCCTCGTGAAAGCAATACACATACACACACATGTAACACATTCATAATATACTGTAATCTAACTTAAACACATCAAAACATGTTATCTTATTACACATTTCACTTTCCAAGTCTTAGAAACAAGTTAGCTTAACAAACGGGGCATAAAAACTCAAACCAAAAATCAAAATTCCAGGACAGCAGGATCACCCGTTGGGGCGGGTCCCCATAGGGAAAACCCCCGCTGGGTGGGTCCTCCCCATGCTGCACTACATGGTTTGCGAACTGGTGGAGAAATAAGCCAATTTGGCTTACTCTGTCACACCGAATTTGAATTTTCCCAACATGACAAACATGAAACTTATGACAAATAATATTTTAAGCTTATTAACATGATCATAACATAAAAATTCATAGAACCACATAATCACAACCAAGATTTCTTGGAATTCGAAGAACAACACAATTTTAAGCGTTCTTGACGAAAATTGCTACTACGAATTCGTTTTTCATCCAATTCAAGTGATTCCAATTGTAATCACTCATATTCTTAACATACTAACATAATACATGATCAATTTTAACAATAACTCAAAATTAAACATTAATTTGATAGTTTCAAAATGCCGTTTTTCAGAAATAACTTCACCAAAAATCACTATGAACACACTTCCTATTGTTTATCAAAAATTCATGGATTAAATTGCTAGAACAAATATATAACTCATATATAATCATGTTATATCACATATTACACATAATTCATGCTCACATCAAGGATTTAAAGAAATTTTCAACATAAATTTATAATCTAACACTATGAACATGAATTTCATAGTGTTCATCATATACTTGTGAATTAAAATTTTAAACAACTATGAAACTCTCATGTAAACATATATATATATATATATATACATACATATCCCATTCACATAACAAAATTATAAAGTTTCGAAAGAGA
>JAINUT010000117.1:0-12149 GCA_020205555.1 Panax stipuleanatus
CTCTCGCCCAAGCACGCTGACTTCGGAGTTCTGATGGGATCCGGAGCATTAGTGCTGGTATGATCGCACCCGTTAAGATTTTCAATTTTTATTTCTATATTTTGACATATTGGTGGGGCGTAGCGACATTTACGTCGTCTTTGCGCGTTTACCGAGACACGTTCACTAGTACGAACGATTCTTTTATCATGTTTCGTAAAAAATATATAAAAAGGGTGCAACACGAGGACTTCCCAGGGGGTCACCCATCCTAGTACTACTCTCGCCCAAGCACGCTTAACTTCAGAGTTCTGATGGGATACGGTGCATTAGTGATGGTATGATCGCACCCGTTAGGATTCTCCATTTTTATTCCTATAAATCGACATATGGGTGGGACGTAGCGACATTTGCGTCGTGAATGCGCGTTTATCGAGATATTTTCACTAGAACAAACTAGGGGTGGCCAACTGTTAAAAATCAACCGAACCGGGTCGATACCGAAATTTGCCAAATTCTGGTACCGATAGCGGTACCGGTTGGACCGGTATAACAGACCGTTCGGTACTAGTTTTTTCCGAATAAATATCAAAAGTGAATAAATTATTATTTATTATTATTATTATATTTTTTTCTATTACTATAATCAATATTTTATTATTATTATAATTATTTTTTAATAATAAATAAAAATTGAAAACCGTATATACCCGTATGGTTTGTTAAAACCGAACCAAAAAACCGGTACCGAAACCGGTATCAAAAAACCGAATATATCGATTTTTTTGTACAAAACCGGACCGGTTATTTTTGTACCGACCCGACCGGTTCGGACCGTCCGAAAAAATAAAAAATTATGTCCATCCCAAGTACAAACGTTTTCTTTCACCGTGTCTCGCAAAAAATATATAAATTGGAGCACACGAGGACTTCCCGGGGTCACTCATTCAAGTACTACTCTCGCCCAAGCACGCTGACTTCGGAGTTCTGATGGGATCCGGTGCATTAGTGCTGGTATGATCGCACCCGTTAAATTTTCAATTTTTATTCTATATTTTGACATATTGGTGGGGCGTAGCGACATTTACGTCGTCTTTACGCGTTTACCGAGACATCACTAGTACGAACGATTCTTTTATCATGTTTCGTAAAAAATATATAAAAAGGGTGCAACACGAGGACTTCCCAGGGGGTCACCCATCCTAGTACTACTCTCGCCCAAGCACGCTTACTTCGGAGTTCTGATGGGATACGGTGCATTAGTGATGGTATGATCGCACCCGTTAGGATTCTCCATTTTTATTCCTAAATCGACATATGGGTGGGACGTAGCGACATTTGCGTCGTGAATGCGCGTTTATCGAGATATTTTCACTAGAACAAACTAGGGGTGGCCAACTGGTAAAAATCAACCGAACCGGGTCGATACCGAAATTTGCCAAATTCTGGTACCGATAGCGGTACCGGTTGGACCGGTATAACAGACCGTTCGGTACTAGTTTTTACCGAATAAATATCAAAATAATAAAATATTATTATTATTATTATTATTATTATTATATTATTTTTTCTATTACTATAATCAATATTTATTATTTTATTAATTATTTTTAATAATAAATAAAAATTAGAAAACCGGTATATACCCGCATGGTTCGTTAAAACCGAACCACAAAAACCCGGTACCGAAACCGGTATCAAAAAACCGATATATATCGATTTTTTTGTACAGAAACCGGACCGGTTATTTTTGTACCGAACCACACCGACCGGTTCGGACCGGTCCGAAAAAATAAAAATTATGTCCATCCCAAGTACAAACGTTTTCTTTCACCGTGTCTCGCAAAAAATATATAAAATTGGCGCAGCACGAGGACTTCCCTGGGGGTCACTCATTCTAGTACTACTCTCGCCCAAGCACGCTCGACTTCGGAGTTCTGATGGGATCCGGTGCATTAGTGCTGGTATGATCGCACCCGTTAAATTTTCAATTTTTATTCTATATTTTGACATATTGGTGGGGCGTAGCGACATTTGCGTCGTGTATACGCGTTTACCGAGACATGTTCACTAGTACGAACGATTCTTTTATCGTGTTTCGTAAAAAATATATAAAAGGGTGCAACACGAGGACTTCCCAGGGGGTCACCCATCCTAGTACTACTCTCGCCCAAGCACGCTTAACTTCGGAGTTCTGATGGGATCCGGTGCATTAGTGCTGGTATGATCGCACCCGTTAGGATTCTCCATTTTTATTCCTATAATCGACATATGGGTGGGACGTAGCGACATTTGCGTCGTGAATGCGCGTTTATCGAGATATTTTCACTAGAACAAACTAGGGGTGGCCAACTTGTAAAAATCGACCGAACCGGGTCGTACCGAATTTGTCAAATTTGGTACCGATAGCGGTACCGGTTGGACCGGTATAACGGACCGTTCGGTACTGGTTTTTCCGAATAAATATCAAAAGTAATAAATTTATTATTATTATTATTATTATATTATTTTTCTATTACTATAATCAATATTTTTATTATTAATAATTATTTTTTAATAATAAATAAAAATTGAAAACCGTATATACCCGTATGGTTGTTAAAACCGAACCATAAAAACTCGGTACCGAAATCGGTATCAAAAAACCGATATATACGATTTTTTTGTACAAAATCGGACCGGTTATTTTTGTACCGACCCGACCGGTTCGGACCGTCCGAAAAAATAGAAAATTATGTCCATCCCTAGTACAAACGTTTTTAACCGTGTCTCGCAAAAAATATATAAAATTGGAGCACACAGGACTTCCCAAGGGGTCACTCATTCAAGTACTACTCTCGCCCAAGCACGCTGACTTCGGAGTTCTGATGGGATCCGGAGCATTAGTGCTGGTATGATCGCACCCGTTATTTTCAATTTTTATTTCTATATTTTGACATATTGGTGGGGCGTAGCGACATTTACGTCGTCTTTGCGCGTTTACCGAGACACGTTCACTAGTACGAACGATTCTTTTATCATGTTTCGTAAAAAATATATAAAAAGGGTGCAACACGAGGACTTCCCAGGGGGTCACCCATCCTAGTACTACTCTCGCCCAAGCACGCTTAACTTCAGAGTTCTGATGGGATACGGTGCATTAGTGATGGTATGATCGCACCCGTTAGGATTCTCCATTTTTATTCCTATAAATCGACATATGGGTGGGACGTAGCGACATTTGCGTCGTGAATGCGCGTTTATCGAGATATTTTCACTAGAACAAACTAGGGGTGGCCAACTGGTAAAAATCAACCGAACCGGGTCGATACCGAAATTTGCCAAATTCTGGTACCGATAGCGGTACCGGTTGGACCGGTATAACAGACCGTTCGGTACTAGTTTTTACCGAATAAATATCAAAATTAATAAACTATTATTTATTATATTATTATTATATATTATTTTTTCTATTACTATAATCAATATTTTATTATTATTATTAATTATTTTTTAATAATAAATAAAAATTAGAAAACCGTATATACCCGTATGGTTCGTTAAAACCGAACCACAAAAACCGGTACCGAAACCGGTATCAAAAAACCGATATATCGATTTTTTTGTACAAAACCGGACCGGTTATTTTTGTACCGAACCACACCGACCGGTTCGGACCGTCCGAAAAAATAAAAATTATGTCCATCCCAAGTACAAACGTTTTCTTTCACCGTGTCTCGCAAAAAATATATAAAATTGGCGCAGCACGAGGACTTCCCTGGGGGTCACTCATTCTAGTACTACTCTCGCCCAAGCACGCTCGACTTCGGAGTTCTGATGGGATCCGGTGCATTAGTGCTGGTATGATCGCACCCGTTAAAATTTTCAATTTTTATTCCTATATTTTGACATATTGGTGGGGCGTAGCGACATTTGCGTCGTGTATACGCGTTTACCGAGACATGTTCACTAGTACGAACGATTCTTTTATCGTGTTTCGTAAAAAATATATATAAAAGGGTGCAACACGAGGACTTCCCAGGGGGTCACCCATCCTAGTACTACTCTCGCCCAAGCACGCTTAACTTCGGAGTTCTGATGGGATCCGGTGCATTAGTGCTGGTATGATCGCACCCGTTAGGATTCTCCATTTTTATTCCTATAATCGACATATGGGTGGGACGTAGCGACATTTGCGTCGTGAATGCGCGTTTATCGAGATATTTTCACTAGAACAAACTAGGGGTGGCCAACTTGTAAAAATCGACTCGAACCGGGTCGTACCGATATTTGTCAAATTTCGGTACCGATAGCGGTACCGGTTGGACCGGTATAACGGACCGTTCGGTACTGGTTTTTCCGAATAAATATCAAAAGTGAATAAATTTATTATTTTATTATTATTAATTATTTTTTCTATTACTATAATCAATATTTTATTATTATTAATAATTATTTTTTAATAAATAAATAAAAATTGAAAACCGATATATACCCGTATGGTTGTTAAAACCGAACCATAAAAACCGGTACCGAAATCGGTATCAAAAAACCGATATATACGATTTTTTTGTACAAAATCGGACCGGTTATTTTTGTACCGACCCGACCGGTTCGGACCGTCCGAAAAAAATAAAATTATGTCCATCCCTAGTACAACGTTTTATTTAACCGTGTCTCGCAAAAAATATATAAAATTGGAGCGCACATCAGGACTTCCCAAGGGGTCACTCATTCAAGTACTACTCTCGCCCAAGCACGCTTGACTTCGGAGTTCTGATGGGATCCGGAGCATTAGTGCTGGTATGATCGCACCCGTTAAGATTTTCAATTTTTATTCTATATTTTGACATATTGGTGGGGCGTAGCGACATTTACGTCGTCTTTGCGCGTTTACCGAGACACGTTCACTAGTACGAACGATTCTTTTATCATGTTTCGTAAAAAATATAAAAAAGGGTGCAACACGAGGACTTCCCAGGGGGTCACCCATCCTAGTACTACTCTCGCCCAAGCACGCTTAACTTCAGAGTTCTGATGGGACGGTGCATTAGTGATGGTATGATCGCACCCGTTAGGATTCTCCATTTTTATTCCTATAATCGACATATGGGTGGGACGTAGCGACATTTGCGTCGTGAATGCGCGTTTATCGAGATATTTTCACTAGAACAAACTAGGGGTGGCCAACTGGTAAAAATCAACCCGAACCGGGTCGATACCGAAATTTGCCAAATTCGGGTACCGATAGCGGTACCGGCTGGACCGGTATAACGGACCGTTCGGTACTGGTTTTTACCGAATAAATATCAAAAATTAATAAACTATTATTTATTATTATTATTATTTTTTCTATTACTATAATCAATATTTTATTATATTATTAATTATTTTTTAATTAAATAAAAATTAGAAAACCGGTATATACCCGTATGGTTCGTTAAAACCGAACCACAAAACCCGGTACCGAAACCGGTATCAAAAAACCGATATATCGATTTTTTTGTACAGAAACCGGACCGGTTATTTTTGTACCGAACCACACCGACCGGTTCGGACCGGTCCGAAAAAATAAAAATTATGTCCATCCCAAGTACAAACGTTTTCTTTCACCGTGTCTCGCAAAAAATATATAAAATTGGCGCAGCACGAGGACTTCCCTGGGGGTCACTCATTTAGTACTACTCTCGCCCAAGCACGCTCGACTTCGGAGTTCTGATGGGATCCGGTGCATTAGTGCTGGTATGATCGCACCCGTTAAAATTTTCAATTTTTATTCCTATATTTTGACATATTGGTGGGGCGTAGCGACATTTGCGTCGTGTATACGCGTTTACCGAGACATGTTCACTAGTACGAACGATTCTTTTATCGTGTTTCGTAAAAAATATATATAAAAGGGTGCAACACGAGGACTTCCCAGGGGGTCACCCATCCTAGTACTACTCTCGCCCAAGCACGCTTACTTCGGAGTTCTGATGGGACGGTGCATTAGTGCTGGTATGATCGCACCCGTTAGGATTCTCCATTTTATCCTATAATTCGACATATGGGTGGGACGTAGCGACATTTGCGTCGTGAATGCGCGTTTATCGAGATATTTTCACTAGAACAAACTAGGGGTGGCCAACTTGTAAAAATCGACTCGAACCGGGTCGGTACCGATATTGTCAAATTTCGGTACCGATAGCGGTACCGGTTGGACCGGTATAACGGACCGTTCGGTACTGGTTTTTCCGAATAAATATCAAAAGTGAATAAATTTATTATTTATTATTATTATTAAATTATTTTTCTATTACTATAATCAATATTTTATTATTATTAATATTATTTTTAATAAATAAATAAATTGAAAACCGTATATACCCGTATGGTTTGTTAAAACCGAACCATAAAAACTCGGTACCGAAATCGGTATCAAAAAACCGAATATACCGATTTTTTTGTACCAAAATCGGACCGGTTATTTTTGTACCGACCGACCGGTTCGGACCGTTCCGAAAAAATAGAAAATTATGTCCATCCCTAGTACAACGTTTTATTTAACCGTGTCTCGCAAAAAATATAAAAATTGGCGCACATCAGGACTTCCCAAGGGGTCACTCATTCAAGTACTACTCTCGCCCAAGCACGCTGACTTCGGAGTTCTGATGGGATCCGGAGCATTAGTGCTGGTATGATCGCACCCGTTAAGATTTTCAATTTTTATTTCTATATTTTGACATATTGGTGGGGCGTAGCGACATTTACGTCGTCTTTGCGCGTTTACCGAGACACGTTCACTAGTACGAACGATTCTTTTATCATGTTTCGTAAAAAATATATAAAAAAGGGTGCAACACGAGGACTTCCCAGGGGGTCACCCATCCTAGTACTACTCTCGCCCAAGCACGCTTAACTTCAGAGTTCTGATGGGATACGGTGCATTAGTGATGGTATGATCGCACCCGTTAGGATTCTCCATTTTTATTCCTATAAATCGACATATGGGTGGGACGTAGCGACATTTGCGTCGTGAATGCGCGTTTATCGAGATATTTTCACTAGAACAAACTAGGGGTGGCCAACTGGTAAAAATCAACCCGAACCGGGTCGATACCGAAATTTGCCAAATTCTGGTACCGATAGCGGTACCGGTTGGACCGGTATAACAGACCGTTCGGTACTAGTTTTTACCGAATAAATATCAAAAAAATAAAACTATTATTATTATTATTATTATATTATTTTTCTATTACTATAATCAATATTTTATTATTATTATTAATTATTTTTTAATAATTAAATAAAAATTAGAAAACCGGTATATACCCGTATGGTTCGTTAAAACCGAACCACAAAAACCCGGTACCGAAACCGGTATCAAAAAACCGATATATACGATTTTTTGTACAGAAACCGGACCGGTTATTTTTGTACCGAACCACACCGACCGGTCCGAAAAAATAAAAATTATGTCCATCCCAAGTACAAACGTTTTCTTTCACCGTGTCTCGCAAAAAATATATAAAATTGGCGCAGCACGAGGACTTCCCTGGGGGTCACTCATTCTAGTACTACTCTCGCCCAAGCACGCTCGACTTCGGAGTTCTGATGGGATCCGGTGCATTAGTGCTGGTATGATCGCACCCGTTAAAATTTTCAATTTTTATTCCTATATTTTGACATATTGGTGGGGCGTAGCGACATTTGCGTCGTGTATACGCGTTTACCGAGACATGTTCACTAGTACGAACGATTCTTTTATCGTGTTTCGTAAAAAATATATATAAAAGGGTGCAACACGAGGACTTCCCAGGGGGTCACCCATCCTAGTACTACTCTCGCCCAAGCACGCTTAACTTCGGAGTTCTGATGGGATACGGTGCATTAGTGCTGGTATGATCGCACCCGTTAGGATTCTCCATTTTTATTCCTATAATCGACATATGGGTGGGACGTAGCGACATTTGCGTCGTGAATGCGCGTTTATCGAGATATTTTCACTAGAACAAACTAGGGGTGGCCAACTTGTAAAAATCGACTCGAACCGGGTCGGTACCGATTTGTCAAATTTCGGTACCGATAGCGGTACCGGTTGGACCGGTATAACGGACCGTTCGGTACTGGTTTTTCCGAATAAATATCAAAAGTGAATAAATTATTATTTTATTATTATTATTAATATTATTTTTCTATTACTATAATCAATATTTATTATTATTATAATTATTTTTTAATAATAAATAAAAATTTGAAAACCGATATATACCCGTATGGTTGTTAAAACCGAACCATAAAAACTCGGTACCGAAATCGGTATCAAAAACCGAATATACCGATTTTTTGTACCAAAATCGGACCGGTTATTTTTGTACCGACCCGACCGGTTCGGACCGTTCCGAAAAAATAGAAAATTATGTCCATCCCTAGTACAACGTTTTATTTAACCGTGTCTCGCAAAAAATATATAAAATTGGAGCACATCAGGACTTCCCAAGGGGTCACTCATTCAAGTACTACTCTCGCCCAAGCACGCTTGACTTCGGAGTTCTGATGGGATCCGGAGCATTAGTGCTGGTATGATCGCACCCGTTAAGATTTTCAATTTTTATTCTATATTTTGACATATTGGTGGGGCGTAGCGACATTTACGTCGTTTGCGCGTTTACCGAGACATGTTCACTAGTACGAACGATTCTTTTATCATGTGTTCGTAAAAAATATATAAAAAGGGTGCAACACGAGGACTTCCCAGGGGGTCACCCATCCTAGTACTACTCTCGCCCAAGCACGCTTAACTTCAGAGTTCTGATGGGATACGGTGCATTAGTGATGGTATGATCGCACCCGTTAGGATTCTCCATTTTTATTCCTATAATCGACATATGGGTGGGACGTAGCGACATTTGCGTCGTGAATGCGCGTTTATCGAGATATTTTCACTAGAACAAACTAGGGGTGGCCAACTGGTAAAAATCAACCCGAACCGGGTCGATACCGAAATTTGCCAAATTTGGTACCGATAGCGGTACCGGTTGGACCGGTATAACAGACCGTTCGGTACTAGTTTTTACCGAATAAATATCAAAAATTAATAAAACTATTATTATTATTATTATATTATTATTTTTTCTATTACTATAATCAATATTTTATTATATTATATTATTTTTTAATAATTAAATAAAAATTAGAAAACCGGTATATACCCGTATGGTTCGTTAAAACCGAACCACAAAAACCCGGTACCGAAACCGGTATCAAAAAACCGATATATATCGATTTTTTTGTACAAAACGGACCGGTTATTTTTGTACCGAACCACCGACCGGTTCGGACCGTCCGAAAAAATAAAAATTATGTCCATCCCAAGTACAAACGTTTTCTTTCACCGTGTCTCGCAAAAAATATATAAAATTGGCGCAGCACGAGGACTTCCCTGGGGGTCACTCATTCTAGTACTACTCTCGCCCAAGCACGCTCGACTTCGGAGTTCTGATGGGATCCGGTGCATTAGTGCTGGTATGATCGCACCCGTTAAAATTTTCAATTTTTAATTCTATATTTTGACATATTGGTGGGGCGTAGCGACATTTGCGTCGTTACGCGTTTACCGAGACATCACTAGTACGAACGATTCTTTTATCGTGTTTCGTAAAAAATATATAAAAAGGGTGCAACACGAGGACTTCCCAGGGGGTCACCCATCCTAGTACTACTCTCGCCCAAGCACGCTTAACTTCGGAGTTCTGATGGGATCCGGTGCATTAGTGTGGTATGATCGCACCCGTTAGGATTCTCCATTTTTATTCCTATAATTCGACATATGGGTGGACGTAGCGACATTTGCGTCGTGAATGCGCGTTTATCGAGATATTTTCACTAGAACAAACTAGGGGTGGCCAACTTGTAAAAATCGACTCGAACCGGGTCGGTACCGATATTTTCAAATTTGGTACCGATAGCGGTACCGGTTGGACCGGTATAACGGACCGTCGGTACTGGTTTTTTCCGAATAAATATCAAAAGTGAATAAATTTATTATTTTATTATTATTATTATATATTTTTTCTATTACTATAATCAATATTTTATTATTATTATTAATTATTTTTTAATAAATAAATAAAATTTGAAAACCGATATATACCCGTATGGTTGTTAAAACCGAACCATAAAAACTCGGTACCGAAATCGGTATCAAAAAACCGATATATACCGATTTTTTTGTACAAAATCGGACCGGTTATTTTTGTACCGACCGACCGGTTCGGACCGTTCCGAAAAAAAATAAAAATTATGTCCATCCCTAGTACAACGTTTTATTTAACCGTGTCTCGCAAAAAATATATAAAATTGGAGCACATCAGGACTTCCCAGGGGTCACTCATTCAAGTACTACTCTCGCCCAAGCACGCTTGACTTCGGAGTTCTGATGGGATCCGGAGCATTAGTGCTGGTATGATCGCACCCGTTAAGATTTTCAATTTTATTTCTATTATTTTGAGTGGTGGGGCGTACGACGTGTATTTGCGCGTTTACCGAGACACGTTCACTAGTACGAACGATTCTTTTATCGTTTCGTAAAAATATATAAAAAGGGTGCAACACGAGGACTTCCCAGGGGGTCACCCATCCTAGTACTACTCTCGCCCAAGCACGCTTAACTTCAGAGTTGATGGGATACGGTGCATTAGTGATGGTATGATCGCACCCGTTAGGATTCTCCATTTTTATTCCTAAATCGACATATGGGTGGGACGTAGCGACATTTGCGTCGTGAATGCGCGTTTATCGAGATATTTTCACTAGAACAAACTAGGGGTGGCCAACTGGTAAAAATCAACCGAACCGGGTCGATACCGAAATTTCAAATTCTGGTACCGATAGCGGTACCGGTTGGACCGGTATAAAGACCGTTCGGTACTAGTTTTTACCGAATAAATATCAAAAATTAATAAAATATATTTATTATTATTATTAATATTATTTTTCTATTACTATAATCAATATTTTATTATTATTATTAATTATTTTTAATAATTAAATAAAAAATTGAAAACCGTATATACCCGTATGGTTCGTTAAAACCGAAACACAAAAACCCGGTACCGAAACCGGTATCAAAAAACCGATATATACGATTTTTTTGTACAAAACGGACCGGTTATTTTTGTACCGAACCACACCGACCGGTTCGGACCGGTCCGAAAAAATAAAAAATTATGTCCATCCCAAGTACAAACGTTTTCTTTAACCGTGTCTCGCAAAAAAATATAAAATTGGCGCAGCACGAGACTTCCCTGGGGGTCACTCATTCTAGTACTACTCTCGCCCAAGCACGCTCGACTTCGGAGTTCTGATGGGATCCGGTGCATTAGTGTGGTATGATCGCACCCGTTAAAATTTTCAATTTTATTCCTATATTTTGACATATGGTGGGGCGTAGCGACATTTTGCGTCGTTTACGCGTTTACCGAGACAATGTTCACTAGTACGAACGATTCTTTATCGTGTTTCGTAAAAAATATATAAAAAGGGTGCAACACGAGGACTTCCCAGGGGGTCACCCATCCTAGTACTACTCTCCCCAAGCACGCTTAACTTCGGAGTTCTGATGGGATACGGTGCATTAGTGTGGTATGATCGCACCCGTTAGGATTCTCCATTTTTATTCCTAAATTCGACATATGGGTGGGACGTAGCGACATTTGCGTCGTGAATGCGCGTTTATCGAGATATTTTCACTAGAACAAACTAGGGGTGGCCAACTTGTAAAAAATCGACTCGAACCGGGTCGAGTACCGATATTTGTCAAATTCGGGTACCGATAGGGTACGGTTGGACCGGTATAAAGACCGTTCGGTACTGGTTTTTCCGAAAAATATCAAAAGTAATAAAATTATTATTATTATTATTATTAATATTATTTTTCTATTACTATAACAATTTTTATTATATAATAATTATTTTAATAAATAAATAAAAATTGAAAACCGATATATACCCGTATGGTTGTTAAAACGAACCAATACAAAAAACTCGGGTACCGAAATCGGTATCAAAAAACCGAAATATACCGATTTTTTTGTACAAAATCGGAACGGTTATTTTGTACCGACCCGACCGGTTCGGACCGTTCCGAAAAAAAAATAGAAAATTATGTCCATCCCTAGTACAACCGTTTATTACCGTGTCTCGCAAAA
>JAINUT010000052.1:0-35850 GCA_020205555.1 Panax stipuleanatus
CCATGACTATCGCGTTCAAAATCAAGCGTACATCTCACAATGTTCATTTGGGAGACCTTCTTATTGTTTCATTGGTCACTAAAATTGTGAAAGAAGAAGTGATTAGGAGTCTAACTTAGTTCTTTGATAGCATCAAAAGAGCAATCCATGACTATCGCGTTAAAAACGATGCGTACATCTCACACATGTCTTCATTTAAGGAGACCTTTTATTGTTTCATTGGTCTCTAAAATGTGAAAGAAGAGGTGATTAGGAGTCTATACTTCGTTCTATTTGATTAGCTCAAAAGAGCAATCCTATAACTATGCGTTAAAACGATGCGTACATCTCACACAAGTCTTGATTTAGGGAGACCTTTTATTGTTTCATTTCTCTCAAATGGTCAAAAAGAGGTGATTATGAGTTCTGAATTCGTTCTAGTTGATTAGCATCAAAAGAGCAATCAATCACTATGCCTTCAAAACGATCGTACATCTCACACAAGTCTTATTTAGGGAGACTTCTTAATATTTCATTTTTTCAAATTTCAAAAATAGGTGATTAGAGTTCTATTACTTCGTTCTAGTTGATTAGCATCAAAAGCAAAAATCACTATCGTTCAAAACATGCGTAGATCTCACACAAGCTTATTTAGGGAGACCTTTATTGTTTCATTGGTGTTTCAAATTTCAAAGAAGAGGTAATTAAGAGTGTATTGTATCGATCTTGTTTGATTAGCGTCAAAAGGACAAACCCATACTATAGCGTTCAAAACATGTACATCTCACACATGCTTCATTTAGGAGACCTTCTTATTGTTTCATTGGTCTCTAAATTGAAGAAGAGGTGATTAGGAGTTAACTTGTTCTATTTGATTAGCATCAAAAGGAGCAATCCCATGACTATGCGTTTTAAAACGATGCGTACATCTCCACACAAGTCTTGATTTAGGGAGACCTTCTTATTGCTTTCATGGGTCTCTCAAATGTCAAAGAAAGAGGTGATTATGAGTCCTATGAATCTGTTCTAGTTTGATTAGCATCAAAAGGACCAATCCTGTCGCTAGTGAGACGAGCCGTACATCTCACACAAGTGTTCATTTAGTAGGGAGACCTTCTTAATGTTTCATTAGTTCTCTCAAATTATCAAATATAGGTGATTATAAATTCTATTACTTCGTTCTAATTGAATAGCCTCAAAAGGAGCAATGACATAACTATCGTGTCCAAAACGATGCGTAGATCTCGCACAAGTCTTCATATAGGTAGACCGTCATATTTTTCATTGGTTTTTTCAAATTTACAAAAAAAGAGGTGATTATAAGTTATATTACTTCTTTCTAGTTTGATTAGCGTCAAAGGAGAAACCCATGACTATCGGGTTCAAAATCAAGCGTACATCTCATAAAAGTATTCATTTTGGGAGACCTTCTTATTGTTTTATTGGTCGACTAAAATTGTCAAAGAAAGAAGTGATTAGGAGTCCTATAACTTCGTTCTAGTTTGATTAGCATCAAAAGGAGCAATCCCATGATTATCGAGTTAAAACGATGCATACATCTTACCATGTCTTCATTTAGGGAGACCTTCTTATTGTTTCATTGTTCTCTAAAATTGTGAAAGAATTAGGAGTCTTATTACTTCGTTCTAATTTGATTAGCATCAAAAGGAGCAATCCCATGACAATCGCATTAAAAACGATGCGTACATCTCACACAAGTCTTGGGAGACTTTCTTATTGTTTCATTAGGTTTCTCAAATTATCAAAGAAAGAGGTGATTACGAGTCCTATGAATTCGTTCTCGTTTGATTAGCATCAAAAGGAGCAATCCTGTCGCTAGTGCCTTCAAAACGATTCGTACATCTCACACAAGTCTTCATTTAGGAAAACATTCTTAATGTTTCATTAGTTCTCTCAAATTGTCAAAATATAGGCGATTATGAGTTCTATTACTTCGTTCTAGTTGAAATTAGCATCAAAAGGAGCAATCACATCACTATCGCGTCCAAAACGATGCGTAGATCTCACACAAGCCTTCATTTAGGGAGACCTTCATATTGTTTCATTGGTTTTTTCAAATTTACAAAGAAAGAGGTGATTAAGAGTTGTATTATTTCATTCTAGTTTGATTAGCGTCAAAAGGGGAAACCCATGACTATCGGGTTCAAAATCAAGCGTACATCTCACAAAAGTATTCATTTTGGGAGACCTTCTTATTGTTTCATTGGTGCACTCAAATTGTCAAAGAAAGAAGTGATTAGGAGTCCTATAACTTAGTTCTAGTTTGATTAGCATCAAAAGGAGCAATCCCATGACTATCGCGTTAAAAACGATGCGTACATCTCACACATGTCTTCATTTAAGGAGACCTTATTGTCTAATTGATTCTCTAAAATTGTGAAAGAAGGAGGTGATTAGGAGTCTTATTACTTTGTTCTAATTTGATTAGTATCAAAAAGAGCAATCTTATGACTATCGCATTAAAAACGATGCGTACATCTCACACAAGTCTTGATTTAAGGAGACCTTTTTATTGTTTCATTGGGTCTCTCAAATGGTCAAAGAAAGAGGTGATCATGAGTCCTAAGAATTCTTTCTAGTTTGATTAGCATCAAAAGGAGCAATCATATCACTATTGCCTTCAAAACGATCCGTACATCTCACACAAGTCTTCATTTAGGGAGATCTTCTTAATGTTTCATTAATTCTCTCAAATTGTCAAATATAGGTGATTATGAGTTCTATTACTTCGTTCTAGTTGAAATTAGCATCAAAAGGGGAAATCAAATCACTATCGCGTCCAAAACGATTCGTAGATCTCACACAAGTCTTTATT
Organism: Panax stipuleanatus; assembly: GCA_020205555.1. Taxonomy (NCBI): domain Eukaryota; kingdom Viridiplantae; phylum Streptophyta; class Magnoliopsida; order Apiales; family Araliaceae; genus Panax; species Panax stipuleanatus. The sequence goes on from JAINUT010000052.1 coordinate 2,816, forward strand.
TAGGGAGACCTTAATATTGTTTCATTGGTTGTTTCAAATTTTCAAAGAAAGAGGTAATTAAGAGTTGTATTACATCGATCTAGTTTGATTTGAGTCAAAATGACAAACCCATTACTATCGCGTTCAAAACCATGTGTACTTCTCACACAAGGCTTCATTTAGGGAGACCTTCTTATTGTTTCATTGGTGCTCTGAAATTGTCAAAGAAAGAGGTGATTAGGAGTCCTATAACTTTGTTCTAGTTTGATTAGCTTCAAAAGGAGCAATCCCATGACTATCGCGTTAAAAACGATGCGTACATCTCACACATGTCTTCATTTAAGGAGACCTTCTTATTGTTTCATTGGTTCTCTAAAATTGTGAAAGAAGGAGGTGATTAGGAGTTTTATTACTTCGTTCAAATTTGATTAGCATCAAAAGGAGCAATCTCATGACTATCGCGTTAAAAACGATGCGTACATCTCACACAAGTCTTGATTTAGGGAGACCTTCATATTGTTTCATTGGGTCTCTCAAATTGTCAAAGAAAGAGGTGATTATGAGTCCTATGAATTCGTTCTAGTTTGATTAGCATCAAAAGGACCAATCCTGTCGCTAGTGAGACGAGCCGTACATCTCACACAAGTCTTCATTTAGTAGGGAGACCTTCTTAATGTTTCATTAGTTCTCTCAAATTATCAAAATATAGGTGATTATAAATTCTATTACTTCGTTCTAATTGAATAGCATCAAAAGGAGCAATGACATAACTATCGTGTCCAAAACGATGCGTAGATCTCGCACAAGTCTTCATATAGGTAGACCGTCATATTTTTTCATTGGTTTTTTCAAATTTACAAAGAAAGAGGTGATTATGAGTTATATTACTTCTTTCTAGTTTGATTAGCGTCAAAAGGAGAAACCCATGACTATCGGGTTCAAAATCAAGCGTACATCTCATAAAAGTATTCATTTTGGGAGACCTTCTTATTGTTTTATTGGTCGACTAAAATTGTCAAAGAAAGAAGTGATTAGGAGTCCTATAACTTCGTTCTAGTTTGATTAGCATCAAAAGGAGCAATCCCATGATTATCGAGTTAAAAACGATGCATACATCTTACACATGTCTTCATTTAGGGAGACCTTCTTATTGTTTCATTTGTTCTCTAAAATTGTGAAAGAATTAGGAGTCTTATTACTTCGTTCTAATTTGATTAGCATCAAAAGGAGCAATCCCATGACTATCGCATTAAAAACGATGCGTACATCTCACACAAGTCTTGGGAGACTTTCTTATTGTTTCATTAGGTTTCTCAAATTATCAAAGAAAGAGGTGATTATGAGTCCTATGAATTCGTTCTCGTTTGATTAGCATCAAAAGGAGCAATCCTGTCGCTAGTGCCTTCAAAACGATTCGTACATCTCACACAAGTCTTCATTTAGGGAAACATTCTTAATGTTTCATTAGTTCTCTCAAATTGTCAAAATATAGGCGATTATGAGTTCTATTACTTCGTTCTAGTTGAAATTAGCATCAAAAGGAGCAATCACATCACTATCGCGTCCAAAACGATGCGTAGATCTCACACAAGCCTTCATTTAGGGAGACCTTCATATTGTTTCATTGGTTTTTTTCAAATTTACAAAGAAAGAGGTGATTAAGAGTTGTATTATTTCATTCTAGTTTGATTAGCGTCAAAAGGGAAACCCATGACTATCGGGTTCAAAATCAAGCGTACATCTCACAAAAGTATTCATTTTGGGAGACCTTCTTATTGTTTCATTGGTGCACTCAAATTGTCAAAGAAAGAAGTGATTAGGAGTCCTATAACTTAGTTCTAGTTTGATTAGCATCAAAAGGAGCAATCCCATGACTATCGCGTTAAAAACGATGCGTACATCTCACACATGTCTTCATTTAAGGAGACCTTATTGTCTAATTGGTTCTCTAAAATTGTGAAAGAAGGAGGTGATTAGGAGTCTTATTACTTTGTTCTAATTTGATTAGTATCAAAAAGAGCAATCTTATGACTATCGCATTAAAAACGATGCGTACATCTCACACAAGTCTTGATTTAAGGAGACCTTTTTATTGTTTCATTGGGTCTCTCAAATGGTCAAAGAAAGAGGTGATCATGAGTCCTAAGAATTCTTTCTAGTTTGATTAGCATCAAAAGGAGCAATCATATCACTATTGCCGTCAAAACGATCCGTACATCTCACACAAGTCTTCATTTAGGGAGATCTTCTTAATGTTTCATTAATTATCTCAAATTGTCAAAATATAGGTGATTATGAGTTCTATTACTTCGTTCTAGTTGAAATTAGCATCAAAAGGGGCAATCAAATCACTATCGCGTCCAAAACGATTCGTAGATCTCACACAAGTCTTTATTTAGGGAGACCTTAATATTGTTTCATTGGTTGTTTCAAATTTTCAAAGAAAGAGGTAATTAAGAGTTGTATTACATCGATCTAGTTTGATTAGCGTCAAAATGACAAACCCATTACTATCGCGTTCAAAACCATGTGTACTTCTCACACAAGGCTTCATTTAGGGAGACCTTCTTATTGTTTCATTGGTGCTCTGAAATTGTCAAAGAAAGAGGTGATTAGGAGTCCTATAACTTTGTTCTAGTTTGATTAGCTTCAAAAGGAGCAATCCCATGACTATCGCGTTAAAAACGATGCGTACATCTCACACATGTCTTCATTTAAGGAGACCTTCTTATTGTTTCATTGGTTCTCTAAAATTGTGAAAGAAGGAGGTGATTAGGAGTTGTATTACTTCGTTCAAATTAGATTAGCATCAAAAGGAGCAATCTCATGACTATCGCGTTAAAAACGATGCGTACATCTCACACAAGTCTTGATTTAGGGAGACCTTCATATTGTTTCATTGGGTCTCTCAAATTGTCAAAGAAAGAGGTGATTATGAGTCCTATGAATTCGTTCTAGTTTGATTAGCATCAAAAGGACCAATCCTGTCACTAGTGAGACGAGCCGTACATCTCACACAAGTATTCATTTAGTAGGAGACCTTCTTAATGTTTCATTAGTTCACTCAAATTAGTCAAAATATAGGTGATTATAAGTTCTATTACTTCGTTCTAATTGAATATAGCATCAAAAGGAGCAATCACATCACTATCGTATCCAAAACGATGCGTAGATCTCACACAAGTCTTCATATTAGGGAGACCGTCATATTGTTTCATTGATTTTTTCAAATTTATGAAGAAAGAGGTGATTAAGAGTTGTATTACTTCTTTCTAGTTTGATTAGCGTCAAAAGGAGAAACCCATGACTATCGGGTTCAAAATCAAGCGTACATCTCATAAAAGTATTCATTTTGGGAGACCTTCTTATTGTTTTATTGGTCGACTAAAATTGTCAAAGAAAGAAGTGGATTAGGAGTCCTATAACTTCGTTCTAGTTTGATTAACATCAAAAGGAGCAATCTCATGATTATCGCGTTAAAAACGATGCGTACATCTTACACATGTCTTCATTTATGAGACCTTCTTATTGTTTCATTTGTTCTCTAAAATTGTGAAAGAATTAAGAATCTTATTACTTCGTTCTAATTTTATTAGCATCAAAAGGAGCAATCCCATGACAATTGCATTAAAAACGATGCGTACATCTCACACAAGTCTTGGGAGACTTTCTTATTGTTTCATTGGGTTTCTCAAATTTCAAAGAAAGAGGTGATTATGAGTCCTATGAATTCGTTCTTGTTTGATTAGCATCAAAAGGAGCAATCCTGTCACTAGTTCCTTCAAAATGATTCGTACATCTCACACAAGTCTTCATTTAGGGAGACATTCTTAATGTTTCATTAGTTCTCTCAAATTGTAAAAATATTGGCGATTATGAGTTCTATTACTTCGTTCTAGTTGAAATTAGCATCAAAAGGAGCAATCACATCACTATCGCGTCTAAAACGATGCATAGATCTCACACAAGCCTTCATTTAGGGAGACCTTCATATTGTTTCATTGGTTTTTTCAAATTTACAAAGAAAGAGGTGATTAAGAGTTGTATTATTTCATTCTATTTTGATTAGCGCCAAAAGGAGAAATCCATAACTATCGGGTTCAAAATCAAGCGTACATCTCACAAAAGTATTCATTTTGGGAGACCTTCTTATTGTTTCATTGGTGCACTAAAATTGTCAAAGAAAGAAGTGATTAGGAGTCCTATAACTTAGTTCTAGTTTGATTAGCATCAAAAGGAGCAATCCCATGACTATCGCGTTAAAAACGATGCGTACATCTCACACATGTCTTCATTTAACGAGACCTTATTGTTTAATTGGTTCTCTAAAATTGTGAAAGAAGGAGGTGATTAGGAGTGTTATTACTTCGTTCTAATTTGATTAGTATCAAAAAGAGCAATCTTATGACTATCGCGTTAAAAGCGATGCGTACATCTCACACAAGTTATGATTTAAGTAGACCTTTTTATTGTTTCATTGGGTCTCTTAAATGGTCAAAGAAAGAGGTGATTATGAGTCCTATGAATTCTTTCTAGTTTGATTAGCATCAACAGGAGCAATCATATCACTATTGCCTTCAAAACGATCCGTACATCTCACACAAGTCTTCATTTAGGGAGATCTTCTTAATATTTCATTAATTCTCTCAAATTGTCAAAATATAGGTGATTATGAGTTTTATTACTTCGTTCTAGTTGAAATTAGCATCAAAAGGAGCAATCAAATCACTATCGCATCCAAAACGATGCGTAAATCTCACACAAGTCTTTATTTAGGGAGACCTTAATATTGTTTCATTGGTTGTTTCAAATTTTCAAAGAAAGAGGTAATTAAGAGTTGTATTACATCGATCTAGTTTGATTAGCGTCAAAAGGACAAACCCATTACTATCGCGTTCAAAACCATGTGTACATCTCACACAAGGCTTTATTTAGGGAGACCTTCTTATTGTTTCATTGGTGCTCTGAAATTGTCAAAGAAAGACGTGATTAGGAGTCCTATAACTTTGTTCTAGTTTGATTAGCTTCAAAAGGAGCAATCCCATGACTATCGCGTTAAAAACGATGCGTACATCTCACACATGTCTTCATTTAAGGAGACCTTCTTATTGTTTCATTGGTTCTCTAAAATTGTGAAAGAAGGAGGTGATTAGGAGTTGTATTACTTCGTTCAAATTAGATTAGCATCAAAAGGAGCAATCCCATGACCTATCGCGTTAAAAACGATGCGTACATCTCACACAAGTCTTGATTTAGGGAGACCTTCTTATTGTTTCATTGGGTCTCTCAAATTGTCAAAGAAAGAGGATGATTATGAGTCCTATGAATTCGTTCTAGTTTGATTAGCATCAAAAGGACCAATCCTGTCACTAGTGAGACGAGCCGTACATCTCACACAAGTATTCATTTAGGGAGACGTTCTTAATGTTTCATTAGTTCACTCAAATTGTCAAAATATAGGTGATTATAAGTTCTATTACTTCGTTCTAATTGAATATAGCATCAAAAGGAGCAATCACATCACTATCGCATCCAAAACGATGCGTAGATCTCACACAAGTCTTTATTTAGGGAGACCGTCATATTGTTTCATTGATTTTTTCAAATTTATGAAGAAAGAGGTGATTAAGAGTTGTATTACTTCGTTCTAGTTTGATTAGCGTCAAAAGGAGAAACCCATGACTATCGGGTTCAAAATCAAGCGTACATCTCATAAAAGTATTCATTTTGGGAGACCTTCTTATTGTTTTATTGGTCGACTAAAATTGTCAAAGAAAGAAGTGATTAGGAGTCCTATAACTTCGTTCTAGTTTGATTAACATCAAAAGGAGCAATCTCATGATTATCGCGTTAAAAACGATGCGTACATCTTACACATGTCTTCATTTATGAGACCTTCTTATTGTTTCATTTGTTCTCTAAAATTGTGAAAGAATTAGGAATCTTATTACTTCGTTCTAATTTATTAGCATCAAAAGGAGCAATCCCATGACAATTGCATTAAAAACGATGCGTACATCTCACACAAGTCTTGGGAGACTTTCTTATTTTTTCATTGGGTTTCTCAAATTTTCAAAGAAAGAGGTAATTATGAGTCCTATGAATTCGTTCTTGTTTGATTAGCATCAAAAGGAGCAATCCTGTCACTATTGCCTTCAAAACGATTCACTACATCTCACACAAGTCTTCATTTAGGGAGACCTTCTTAATGTTTCATTAGTTCTCTCAAATTATCAAAATATAGGCGATTATGAGTTCTATTACTTCGTTCTAGTTGAAATTAGCATCAAAAGGAGCAATCACATCACTATCGCGTCTAAAACGATGCATAGATCTCACACAAGCCTTCATTTAGGGAGACCTTCATATTGTTTCATTGGTTTTTTCAAATTTACAAAGAAAGAGGTGATTAAGAGTTGTATTATTTCATTCTATTTTGATTAGCGCCAAAAGGAGAAATCCATAACTATCGGGTTCAAAATCAAGCGTACATCTCACAAAAGTATTCATTTTGGGAGACCTTCTTATTGTTTCATTGGTGCACTAAAATTGTCAAAGAAAGAAGTGATTAGGAGTCCTATAACTTAGTTCTAGTTTTATTAGCATCAAAAGGAGCAATCCCATGACTATCGCGTTAAAAACGATGCGTACATCTCACACATGTCTTCATTTAACGAGACCTTATTGTTTAATTGGTTCTCTAAAATTGTGAAAGAAGGAGGTGATTAGGAGTGTTATTACTTCGTTCTAATTTGATTAGTATCAAAAAGAGCAATCTTATGACTATCGCGTTAAAAGCGATGCGTACATCTCACACAAGTTATGATTTAAGTAGACCTTTTTATTGTTTCATTGGGTCTCTTAAATGGTCAAAGAAAGAGGTGATTATGAGTCCTATGAATTCTTTCTAGTTTGATTAGCATCAACAGGAGCAATCATATCACTATTGCCTTCAAAACGATGCGTACATCTCACACATGTCTTCATTTAAGGAGACCTTCTTATTGTTTCATTGGTTCTCTAAAATTGTGAAAGAAGGAGGTGATTAGGAGTTTTATTACTTCGTTCAAATTTGATTAGCATCAAAAGGAGCAATCCCATGACTATCGCGTTAAAAACGATGCGTACATCTCACACAAGTCTTTATTTAGGGAGACCTTCTTATTGTTTCATTGGGTCTCTCAAATTGTCAAAGAAAGAGGTGATTATGAGTCCTATGAATTCGTTCTAGTTTGATTAGCATCAAAAGGCCCAATCCTGTCGCTAGTGAGATGGGCCGTACATCTCACACAAGTCTTCATTTAGGGAGATATTCTTAATGTTTCATTAATTCTCTCAAATTATCAAAATATAGGTGATTATAAGTTCTATTACTTCGTTGTAATTAAATATAGCATCAAAAGGAGCAATCACATCACTATCGCGTCCAAAACGATGCGTAGATCTCACACAAGTCTTCATTTAGGGAGACCGTCATATTGTTTCATTGGTTTTTTTAAATTTACAAAGAAAGAGGTGATTAAGAGTTGTATTATTTCATTCTAGTTTGATTAGCGTCAAAAGGAGAAACCCATGACTATCGGGTTCAAAATCAAGCGTACATCTCACAAAAGTATTCATTTTGGGAGACCTTATTGTTTCATTGGTGCACTAAAATTGTCAAAGAAAGATGTGATTAGGAGTCCTATAACTTAGTTCTAGTTTGATAAGCATCAAAAGGAGCGATCCCATGACTATCACGTTAAAAACGATGTGTACATCTCACACATGTCTTCATTTAAGGAGACCTTCTTATTGTTTAATTAGTTCTCTAAAATTATGAAAGAAGGAGATGATTAGGAGTCTTATTACTTCGTTCTAATTTGATTAGTCTCAAAAAGAGCAATCCTTTGGCTATCGCGTTAAAAACGATGCGTACATGTCACACAAGTCTTGATTTAGGGATACCTTTTTATTGTTTCATTGGGTCTCTCAAATGGTCAAAGAAAGAGGGGATTATGAGTCCTATGAATTCGTTCTAGTTTGATTAGCATCAAAAAGAGAAATCATATCACTAGCGCCTTCAAACAATCCGTACATCTCACACAAGTCTTCATTTAGGGAGATCTTCTTAATGTTTCATTAATTCTCTCAAATTGTCAAAATATAGGTGATTATGAGTTCTATTACTTCGTTCTAGTTGAAATTAGCATCAAAAGGTGCAATAAAATCAGTATCGCATCCAAAACGATGCGTAGATCTCACACAAGTCTTTATTTAGGGAGACCTTAATTTTGTTTCATTGGTTGTTTCAAATTTTCAAAGAAAGAGGTAATTAAGAGTTGTATTGTATCGATCTAGTTTGATTAGCGTCAAAATGACAAACCCATTACTATAGCGTTCAAAACCATGTGTACATCTCACACAAGGCTTCATTTAGGGAGACCTTCTTATTGTTTCATTGGTGCTCTGAAATTGTAAAAGAAAGAGGTGATTAGGAGTCCTCTAACTTTGTTCTAGTTTGATTAGCTTCAAAAGGAGCAATCCCATGATTATCGCGTTAAAAATAATGCGTACATCTCACACATGTCTTCATTTAAGAAGACCCTCTTATTGTTTCAGTGGTTCTCTAAAATTGTGAAAGAAGGAGGTGATTAGGAGTGTTATTACTTCGTTCAAATTTGATTATCATCAAAAGGAGCAATCCCATGACTATCGCCTTAAAAACGATGCGTACATCTCACACAAGTCTTAAGTTAGGGAGACCTTCTTATTGTTTCATTGGGTCTCTCAAATTGTCAAAGAAAGAGGTGATTATGAGTCCTATGAATTCGTTCTAGTTTGATTAGCATCAAAAGGACCAATCCTGTCACTAGTGAGACGAGCCGTACATCTCACACAAGGTCTCATTTAGGGAGACCTTCTTAATGTTTTCATTAGTTCTCTCAAATTATCAAAATATAGGTGATTATAAGTTCTATTACTTCGTTCTAATTGAATATAGCATCAAAAGAGCAATCAAATCACTATCGCGTCCTAAACGATGCGTAGATCTCACACAAGTCTTCATTTAGGGAGATCTTCATATTGTTTCATTGTTTTTTCAAAATTTACAAAGAAAGAGGTGATAAGAGTTGTATTACTTCGTTCTAGTTTGATTAGCGTCAAAAGGAGAAACCCATGAATATCGGGTTCAAAATCAAGCGTACATATCATAAAAGTATTCATTTTGGGAGACCTTATTATTTTATTGGTCGACTAAAATTGTCAAAGAAAGAAGTTATTATGAGTCCTATAACTTCGTTCCAGTTTAATTAGCATCAAAAGGAGAATCTATGATTATCGCGTACATCTTACACATGTCTTCATTTAAGTTGACCTTCTTATTGTTTCATTTGTTCTTTACAATTATGAAAGAATTAGGAGTCTTATTACTTCGTTCTAATTTGATTAGCATCAAAAGGAGCAATCCCATGACTATCGCATTAAAAACGATGCGTACATCTCATACAAGTCTTGGGGGACTTTCTTATTGTTTCATTAGGTTTCTCAAATTATCAAAGAAAGAGGTGATTATGAGTCCTATGAATTCGTTCTAGTTTGATTAGCATCAAAAGGAGCAATCCTGTCACTAGTGCCTTCAAAACGATTCGTACATCTCACACAAGTCTTCATTTAGGGAGACATTCTTAATGTTTCATTAGTTCTCTCAAATTGTCAAAATATAGGTGATTATGAGTTCTATTACTTCGTTCTAGTTGACATTAGCATCGAAAGGAGCAATCACATCACTATCGCGTCCAAAACGATGCGTAGATCTCACACAAGCCATCATTTAGGGAGACCTTCATATTGTTTCGTTGGATTTTTCAAATTTACAAAGATAGAGGTGATTAAGAGTTGTATTACTTCATTCTAGTTTGATTAGCGTCAAAAGTAGAAACCCATGACTATCGGGTTCAAAAGCAAGCGTACATCTCACCAAAGTATTCATTTTGGGAGACCTTCTTATTGTTTCATTGGTGCACTAAAATTGTCAAAGAAAGAAGTGATTAGGAGTCCTATAACTTAGTTCTAGTTTGACAAGCATCAAAAGGAGCAATCCCATTACTATCGCGTTAAAAACGATGCGTACATCTCACACATGTCTTCATTTAAGGAGACCTTCTTATTGTTTAATTGGTTCTCTAAAGTTGTGAAAGAAGGAGGTGATTAGGAGTATTATTACTTCGTTCTAATTTGATTAGTCTCAAAAAGAGCAATCCTATGACTATCGCGTTAAAAACGATGTGTACATCTCACACAAGTCTTGATTTAGGGAGACCTTTTATTGTTTCATTGGGTCTCTCAAATGGTCAAAGAAAGAGGTGATTATGAGTCCTATTAATTCGTTCTAGTTTTATTAGCATCAAAAAGAGCAATCATATCACTAGTGCCTTCAAAACAATCCGTACATGTCACACAAGTCTTCATTTAGGGAGATCTTCTTAATGTTTCATTAATTCTCTCAAATTGTCAAAATATAGGTGATTATGAGTTCTATTACTTCGTTCTAGTTGAAATTAGCATCAAAAGGAGCAATAAAATCACTATCGCATCCAAAACGATGCGTAGATCTCACACAAGTCTTTATTTAGGGAGACCTTAATATTGTTTCATTGGTTGTTTCAAATTTTCAAAGAAAGAGGTAATTAAGAGTTGTATTGTATCGATCTAGTTTGATTAGCGTCAAAATGACAAACCCATTACTATAACGTTCAAAACCATGTGTACATCTCACACAAGGCTTCACTTAGGGAGACCTTCTTATTGTTTCATTGGTGCTCTAAAATTGTCAAAGAAAGTTGTGATTAGGAGTCCTCTAACTTTGTTCTAGTTTGATTAGCTTCAAAAGGAGCAATCCCATGACTATCGCGTTAAAAACGATGCGTACATCTCACACATGTCTTCATTTAAGGAGACCTTCTTAGTGTTTCATTGGTTCTCTAAAATTATGAAAGAAGGAGGTGATTAGGAGTTTTATTACTTCGTTCAAATTTTATTATCATCAAAAGGAGCAATCCCATGACTATCGCGTTAAAAACGATGCGTAGATCTCACACAAGTCTTTATTTAGGGAGACCTTAATTTTGTTTCATTGGTTGTTTCAAATTTTCAAAGAAAGAGGTAATTAAGAGTTGTATTGTATCGATCTAGTTTGATTAGCGTCAAAATGACAAACCCATTACTATAGCGTTCAAAACCATGTGTACATCTCACACAAGGCTTCATTTAGGGAGACCTTCTTATTGTTTCATTGGTGCTCTGAAATTGTAAAAGAAAGAGGTGATTAGGAGTCCTCTAACTTTGTTCTAGTTTGATTAGCTTCAAAAGGAGCAATCCCATGATTATCGCGTTAAAAATAATGCGTACATCTCACACATGTCTTCATTTAAGAAGACCCTCTTATTGTTTCAGTGGTTCTCTAAAATTGTGAAAGAAGGAGGTGATTAGGAGTGTTATTACTTCGTTCAAATTTGATTATCATCAAAAGGAGCAATCCCATGACTATCGCCTTAAAAACGATGCGTACATCTCACACAAGTCTTAAGTTAGGGAGACCTTCTTATTGTTTCATTGGGTCTCTCAAATTGTCAAAGAAAGAGGTGATTATGAGTCCTATGAATTCGTTCTAGTTTGATTAGCATCAAAAGGACCAATCCTGTCACTAGTGAGACGAGCCGTACATCTCACACAAGTCTTCATTTAGGGAGACCTTCTTAATGTTTCATTAGTTCTCTCAAATTATCAAAATATAGGTGATTATAAGTTCTATTACTTCGTTCTAATTGAATATAGCATCAAAAGGAGCAATCACATCACTATCGCGTCCTAAACGATGCGTAGATCTCACACAAGTCTTCATTTAGGGAGATCTTCATATTGTTTCATTGGTTATTTCAAATTTACAAAGAAAGAGGTGATTAAGAGTTGTATTACTTCGTTCTAGTTTGATTAGCGTCAAAAGGAGAAACCCATGAATATCGGGTTCAAAATCAAGCGTACATATCATAAAAGTATTCATTTTGGGAGACCTTATTATTTTATTGGTCGACTAAAATTGTCAAAGAAAGAAGTTATTATGAGTCCTATAACTTCGTTCCAGTTTAATTAGCATCAAAAGGAGAAATCTCATGATTATCGCGTACATCTTACACATGTCTTCATTTAAGTTGACCTTCTTATTGTTTCATTTGTTCTTTACAATTATGAAAGAATTAGGAGTCTTATTACTTCGTTCTAATTTGATTAGCATCAAAAGGAGCAATCCCATGACTATCGCATTAAAAACGATGCGTACATCTCATACAAGTCTTGGGGGACTTTCTTATTGTTTCATTAGGTTTCTCAAATTATCAAAGAAAGAGGTGATTATGAGTCCTATGAATTCGTTCTAGTTTGATTAGCATCAAAAGGAGCAATCCTGTCACTAGTGCCTTCAAAACGATTCGTACATCTCACACAAGTCTTCATTTAGGGAGACATTCTTAATGTTTCATTAGTTCTCTCAAATTGTCAAAATATAGGTGATTATGAGTTCTATTACTTCGTTCTAGTTGACATTAGCATCGAAAGGAGCAATCACATCACTATCGCGTCCAAAACGATGCGTAGATCTCACACAAGCCATCATTTAGGGAGACCTTCATATTGTTTCGTTGGATTTTTCAAATTTACAAAGATAGAGGTGATTAAGAGTTGTATTACTTCATTCTAGTTTGATTAGCGTCAAAAGGAGAAACCCATGACTATCGGGTTCAAAAGCAAGCGTACATCTCACCAAAGTATTCATTTTGGGAGACCTTCTTATTGTTTCATTGGTGCACTAAAATTGTCAAAGAAAGAAGTGATTAGGAGTCCTATAACTTAGTTCTAGTTTGACAAGCATCAAAAGGAGCAATCCCATTACTATCGCGTTAAAAACGATGCGTACATCTCACACATGTCTTCATTTAAGGAGACCTTCTTATTGTTTAATTGGTTCTCTAAAGTTGTGAAAGAAGGAGGTGATTAGGAGTATTATTACTTCGTTCTAATTTGATTAGTCTCAAAAAGAGCAATCCTATGACTATCGCGTTAAAAACGATGTGTACATCTCACACAAGTCTTGATTTAGGGAGACCTTTTATTGTTTCATTGGGTCTCTCAAATGGTCAAAGAAAGAGGTGATTATGAGTCCTATTAATTCGTTCTAGTTTTATTAGCATCAAAAAGAGCAATCATATCACTAGTGCCTTCAAAACAATCCGTACATGTCACACAAGTCTTCATTTAGGGAGATCTTTTAATGTTTCATTAATTCTCTCAAATTGTCAAAATATAGGTGATTATGAGTTCTATTACTTCGTTCTAGTTGAAATTAGCATCAAAAGGAGCAATAAAATCACTATCGCATCCAAAACGATGCGTAGATCTCACACAAGTCTTTATTTAGGGAGACCTTAATATTGTTTCATTGGTTGTTTCAAATTTTCAAAGAAAGAGGTAATTAAGAGTTGTATTGTATCGATCTAGTTTGATTAGCGTCAAAATGACAAACCCATTACTATAACGTTCAAAACCATGTGTACATCTCACACAAGGCTTCACTTAGGGAGACCTTCTTATTGTTTCATTGGTGCTCTAAAATTGTCAAAGAAAGTTGTGATTAGGAGTCCTCTAACTTTGTTCTAGTTTGATTAGCTTCAAAAGGAGCAATCCCATGACTATCGCGTTAAAAACGATGCGTACATCTCACACATGTCTTCATTTAAGGAGACCTTCTTAGTGTTTCATTGGTTCTCTAAAATTGTGAAAGAAGGAGGTGATTAGGAGTTTTATTACTTCGTTCAAATTTTATTATCATCAAAAGGAGCAATCCCATGACTATCGCGTTAAAAACGATGCGTACATCTCACACAAGTCTTGATTTAGGGAGACCTTCTTATTTTTTCATTGGGTCTCTCAAATTGTCAAAGAAAGAGGTGATTATGAGTCCTATGAATTCGTTCTAGTTTGATTAGCATCAAAAGGACCAATCCTGTCACTAGTGAGACGAGCCGTACATCTCACACAAGTCTTCATTTAGGGAGACCTTCTTAATGTATCATTAGTTCTCTCAAATTATCAAAATATAGGTGATTATGAGTTCTATTACTTCGTTCTAATTGAATATAGCATCAAAAGGAGCAATCATATCACTATCGCGTCCAAAACGATGCGTAGATCTCACACAAGTCTTCATTTAGTAGGGAGACCTTCTTAATGTTTCATTAGTTCTCTCAAATTATCAAAATATAGGTGATCATAAGTTCTATTACTTCGTTCTAATTGAATAGCGTCAAAAGGAGCAATCACATCACTATCGCGTCCAAAACGATGCGTAGATCTCACACAAGTCTTTATTTAGGGAGATCTTCATATTGTTTCATTGGTTTTTTCAAATTTACAAAGAAAGAGGTGATTAAGAGTTGTATTATTTCGTTCTAGTTTGATTTGCATCAAAAGGAGAAACCCATGACTATCGGGTTCAAAATCAAGCGTACATCTCATAAAAGTATTCATTTTGGGAGACCTTATTATTTTATTGGTCGACTAAAATTGTCAAATAAAGAAGTGATTATGAGTCCTATAACTTCGTTCTAGTTTAATTAGCATCAAAAGGAGCAATCTCATGATTATCGCGTACATCTTACACATGTCTTCATTTAAGTTGACCTTTTTATTGTTTCATTTGTTCTTTAAAATTGTGAAAGAATTAGGAGTCTTATTACTCCGTTCTAATTTGATTAGCATCAAAAGGAGCAATCCCATGACTATCGCATTAAAAACGATGCGTACATCTCACACAAGTCTTGGGAGACTTTCTTATTGTTTCATTAGGTTTCTCAAATTGTCAAAGAAAGAGGTGATTATGAGTCCTATGAATTCGTTCTAGTTTGATTAGCATCAAAAGGAGCAATCGTGTCACTAGTGCCTTCAAAACGATTCGTACATCTCACACAAGTCTTCATTTAGGGAGACATTCTTAATGCTTCATTAGTTCTCTCAAATTGTCAAAATATAGGTGATTATGAGTTCTATTACTTCGTTCTAGTTGACATTAGCATCAAAAGGAGCAATCACATCACTATCGCGTCCAAAACGATGCGTAGATCTCACACAAGCCTTCATTTAGGGAGACCTTCATATTGTTTCATTGGGTTTTCAAATTTACAAAGATAGAGGTGATTAGGAGTTGTATTACTTCATTCTAGTTTGATTAGCGTCAAAAGGAGAAACCCATGACTATCTGGTTCAAAATCAAGCGTACATCTCACAAAAGTGTTCATTTTGGGAGACCTTCTTATTGTTTCATTGGTGCACTAAAATTGTCAAAGAAAGAAGTGATTAGGAGTCCTATAACTTAGTTCTGGTTTGATAAGCATCAAAAGGAGCAATCCCATGACTATCGCGTTAAAAACGATGCGTACATCTCACACATGTCTTCATTTAAGGAGACCTTCTTATTGTTTAATTGGTTCTCTAAAATTGTGAAAGAAGGAGGTGATTAGGAGTCTTATTACTTCGTTCTAATTTGATTAGTCTCAAAAAGAGCAATCCTATAACTATCGCGTTAAAAACGATGCGTACATCTCACACAAGTCTTGATTTAGGGAGACCTTTTTATTGTTTCATTGGGTCTCTCAAATGGTCAAAGAAAGAGGTGATTATGAGTCCTCTGAATTCGTTCTAGTTTGATTTGCATCAAAAAGAGCAATCATATCACTAGTGCCTTCAAAACGATCAGTACATCTCACACAAGTCTTCATTTAGGGAGATCTTCTTAATATTTCATTAATTCTCTCAAATTGTCAAAATATAGGTGATTATGAGTTCTATTACTTCGTTCTAGTTGAAATTAGCATCAAAAGGAGCAATAAAATCACTATCGCATCCAAAACGATGCGTAGATCTCACACAAGTCTTTATTTAGGGAGACCTTAATATTGTTTCATTGGTTGTTTCAAATTTTCAAAGACAGAGGTAATTAAGAGTTGTATTGTATCGATCTTGTTTGATTAGCGTCAAAATGACAAACCCATTACTATAGCGTTCAAAACCATGTGTACATCTCACACAAGGCTTCATTTAGGGAGACCTTCTTATTGTTTCATTGGTGCTCTGAAATTGTCATAGAAAGAGGTGATTAGGAGTCCTCTAACTTTGTTCTAGTTTGATTAGCTTCGAAAGGAGCAATCCCATGACTATTGCGTTAAAAACGATGCGTACATCTCACACAAGTCTTGATTTAGGGAGACCTTCTTATTGTTTCATTGGGTCTCTTAAATTGTCAAAGAAAGAGGTGATTATGAGTCCTATGAATTTGTTCTAGTTTGATTAGAATCAAAAGGACCAATCCTGTCACTAGTGAGACGAGCCGTACATCTCACACAAGTCTCCATTTAGGGAGACCTTCTTAATGTTTCATTAGTTCTCTCAAATTATCAAAATATAGGTGATTATAAGTTCTATTACTTCGTTCTAATTGAATATAGCATCAAAAGTAGCAATCACATCACTATCGCGTCCAAAACGATGCGTAGATCTCACACAAGTCTTCATTTAGGGAGATCTTCATATTGTTTCATTGGTTTTTTTAAATTTACAAAGAAAGAGGTGATTAAGAGTTGTATTACTTCGTTCTAGTTTGATTTGCGTCAAAAGTAGAAACCCATGACTATCGGGTTCAAAATCAAGCATACATCTCATAAAAGTATTCATTTTGGGAGACTTTATCATTTTATTGGTCGACTAAAATTGTCAAATAAAGAAGTGATTATGAGTCCTATAACTTCGTTCTAGTTTAATTAGCATCAAAAGGAGCAATTTCATGATTATCGCGTACATCTTTCACATGTCTTCATTTAAGTTGACCTTCTTATTGTTTCATTTGTTCTTTAAAATTGTGAAAGAATTAGGAGTCTTATTACTTCGTTCTAATTTGATTAGCATCAAAAGGAGCAATTCCATGATTATCGCATGAAAAACGATGCGTACATCTCACACAAGTCTTGGGAGACTTTCTTATTGTTTCATTAGGTTTCTCAAATTGTCAAAGAAATAGGTGATTATGAGTCCTATGAATTGGTTCTAGTTTGATTAGCATCAAAAGGAGCAATCGTGTCACTAGTGCCTTCAAAATGATTCGTACATCTCACACAAGTCTTCATTTAGGGAGACATTCTTAATGTTTCATTAGTTCTTTCAAATTGTCAAAATATAGGTGATTATGAGTTCTATTACTTCGTTCTAGTTGACATTAGCATCAAAAGGAGCAATCACATCACTATCGCGTCCAAAATGATGCGTAGATCTCACACAAGCCTTCATTTAGGGAGACCTTCATATTGTTTCATTGGGTTTTTCAAATTTACAAAGATAGAGGTGATTAAGAGTTGTATTACTTCATTCTAGTTTGATTAGCGTCAAAAGGAGAAACCCATGACTATCGGGTTCAAAATCAAGCGTGCATCTCACCAAAGTATTCATTTTGGGAGACCTTCTTATTGTTTCATTGGTGCACTAAAATTGTCAAAGAAAGAAATGATTAGGAGTCCTATAACTTAGTTCTAGTTTGATTAGCATCAAAAGGAGCAATTCCATGACTATCGCGTTAAAAACGATCCGTACATCTCACACATGTCTTCATTTAAGGAGACCTTTTTGTTTAATTGGTTCTCTAAAATTATGAAAGAAGGAGGTGATTAGGAGACTTATTACTTTGTTCTAATTTGATTAGTATCAAAAAGAGCAATCTTATGACTATCGCATTAAAAACGATGCGTACATCTCACACAAGTCTTGATTTAAGGAGACCTTTTTATTCTTTCATTGGGTCTCTCAAATGGTCAAAGAAAGAGGTGATTATGAGTCCTATGAATTCTTTCTAATTTGATTAGCATCAAAAGGAGCAATCATATCACTAGTGCCTTCAAAACGATCCATACATCTCACACAAGTTGTCTTTTAGGGAGATCTTCTTAATGTTTCATTAGTTCTCTCAAATTATAAAAATATAGTTGATTATGAGTTCTATTACTTCGATCTAGTTCAAATTAGCATCAAAAGGAGCAATCACATCACTATCGCGTTCAAAACGATGCGTATATCTCACACAAGTCTTTAATTAAGGAGACCTTAATATTGTTTCATTGGTTGTTTCAAATTTACAAAGAAAGAGGTGATTAAGAGTTGTATTACATCGATCTAGTTTGATTAGCGTCAAAACGACAAACCCATGACTATCGCGTTCAAAACCATGTGTACATCTCACACAAGGCTTCATTTAGGGAGACCTTCTTATTGTTTAATTGGTGCTATGAAATTGTCAAAGAAAGAGGTGATTAGGAGTCCTATAACTTTGTTCTAGTTTGATTAGCATAAAAAGGAGCAATCCCATGACTAGCGCGTTAAAAACGATGCGTACAACTCACACATGTCTTCATTTAAGGAGACCTTCTTATTGTTTCATTGGTTCTCTAAAATTGTGAAAGAAGGAGGTGATTAGGAATTTTATTACTTCGTTCAAATTTGATTAGCGTCAAAAAGAGCAATCCCATGACTATCTCGTTAAAAACGATGCGTACATCTCACAGAAGTCTTGATTTAGGGAGACCTTCTTATTGTTTCATTGGGTCTCTAAAATTGTCAAAGAAAGAGGTTATTATGAGTCCTATGAATTCGTTCTAGTTTAATTAGCATCAAACGGACCAATCCTGTCGCTAGTGAGATGGGCCGTACATCTCACACAAGTCTTCATTTAGGGAGACCTTCTTAATGTTTCATTAGTTCTCTCAAATTATCAAAATATAGGTGATTATAAGTTCTATTACTTCGTTCTAATTGAATATAGCATCAAAAGGAGCAATCACATCACTATCGCGTCCAAAACGATGCGTAGATCTCACACAAGTCTTCATTTAGGGAGATCTTCATATTGTTTCATTGGTTTTTTTCAAATTTACAAAGAAAGAGGTGATTAAGAGTTGTATTACTTCGTTCTAGTTTGATTTACGTCAAAAGGAGAAACCCATGACTATCGGGTTCAAAATCAAGCGTACATCTCATAAAAGTATTCATTTTGAGAGACCTTATTATTTTATTGGTCGACAAAAATTGTCAAATAAAGAAGTGATTATGAGTCCTATAACTTCGTTCTAGTTTAATTAGCATCAAAAGGAGCAATCTCATGATTATCGCGTACATCTTACACATGTCTTCATTTAAGGAGACCTTCTTATTGTTTCATTTCGCTTTAAAATTTTGAAAGAATTAGGAGTCTTATTACTTCGTTCTAATTTGATTAGCATCAAAAGAAGCAATCCCATGACTATCACATTAAAAACGATGCGTACATCTCACACAAGTCTTGGGAGACTTTCTTATTGTTTCATTAGGTTTCTCAAATTAACAAAGAAAGAGGTGATTATGAGTCCTATGAATTCGTTCTAGTTTGATTAGCATCAAAAGGAGATATCCTGTCACTAGTGCCTTCAAAACGATTCGTACATCTCACACAAGTCTTCATTTAGGGAGACATTCTTAATGTTTCATTAGTTCTCTCAAATTGTCAAAATATAGGTGATTATGAGTTCTATTACTTCATTCTAGTTGAAATTAGCATCAAAAGGAGCAATCACATCACTATCGCGTCCAAAACGATGCGTAGATCTCACACAAGCCTTCATTTAGGGAGACCTTCATATTGTTTCATTGGGTTTTTAAAATTTACAAAGATAGAGGTGATTAAGAGTTGTATTACTTCATTCTAGTTTGATTAGCGTCAAAAGGAGAAACCCATGACTATCGGGTTCAAAATCAAGCGTACATCTCACAAAAGTATTCATTTTGGGAGACCTTCTTATTGTTTCATTGGTGCACTAAAATTGTCAAAGAAAGAAGTGATTAGGAGTCCTATAACTTAGTTCTAGTTTGATTAGCATAAAAAGGAGCAATCCCATGACTATCGCGTTAAAAACGATCCGTACATCTCACACATGTCTTCATTTAAGGAGACCTTATTGTTTAACTGGTTCTCTAAAATTATGAAAGAAGGAGGTGATTAGGAGACTTATTACTTTGTTCTAATTTGATTAGTATCAAAAAGAGCAATCTTATGACTATCGCATTAAAAACGATGCGTACATCTCACACAAGTCTTGATTTAAGGAGACCTTTTTATTCTTTCATTGGGTCTCTCAAATGGTCAAAGAAAGAGGTGATTACGAGTCCTATGAATTCTTTCTAATTTGATTAGCATCAAAAGGAGCAATCATATCACTAGTGCCTTCAAAACGATCCATACATCTCACACAAGTCGTCATTTAGGGAGATCTTCTTAATGTTTCATTAGTTCTCTCAAATTATAAAAATATAGTTGATTATGAGTTCTATTACTTCGTTCTAGTTCAAATTAGCATCAAAAGGAGCAATCACATCACTATCGCGTTCAAAACGATACGTATATCTCACACAAGTCTTTAATTAAGGAGACCTTAATATTGTTTCATTGGTTGTTTCAAATTTACAAAGAAAGAGGTGATTAAGAGTTGTATTACATCGATCTAGTTTGATTAGCGTCAAAACGACAAACCCATGACTATCGCGTTCAAAACCATGTGTACATCTCACACAAGGCTTCTTTTTGGGAGACCTTCTTATTGTTTCATTGGTGCTATGAAATTGTCAAAGAAAGAGGTGATTAGGAGTCCTATAATTTTGTTCTAGTTTGATTAGCATAAAAAGGAGCAATCCCATGACTAGCGCGTTAAAAACGATGCGTACAACTCACACATGTCTTCATTTAAGGAGACCTTCTTATTGTTTCATTGGTTCTCTAAAATTGTGAAAGAAGGAGGTGATTAGGAATTTTATTACTTCGTTCAAATTTGATTAGCGTCAAAAAGAGCAATCCCATGACTATCTCGTTAAAAACGATGCGTACATCTCACAGAAGTCTTGATTTAGGGAGACCTTCTTATTGTTTCATTGGGTCTCTAAAATTGTCAAAGAAAGAGGTTATTATGAGTCCTATGAATTCGTTCTAGTTTAATTAGCATCAAACGGACCAATCCTGTCGCTAGTGAGATGGGCCGTACATCTCACACAAGTCTTCATTTAGGGAGACCTTCTTAATGTTTCATTAGTTCTCTCAAATTATCAAAATATAGGTGATTATAAGTTCTATTACTTCGTTCTAATTGAATATAGCATCAAAAGGAGCAATCACATCACTATCGCGTCCAAAACGATGCGTAGATCTCACACAAGTCTTCATTTAGGGAGATCTTCATATTGTTTCATTGGTTTTTTCAAATTTACAAAGAAAGAGGTGATTAAGAGTTGTATTACTTCGTTCTAGTTTGATTTACGTCAAAAGGAGAAACCCATGACTATCGGGTTCAAAATCAAGCGTACATCTCATAAAAGTATTCATTTTGAGAGACTTTATTATTTTATTGGTCGACAAAAATTGTCAAATAAAGAAGTGATTATGAGTCCTATAACTTCGTTCTAGTTTAATTAGCATCAAAAGGAGCAATCTCATGATTATCGCGTACATCTTACACATGTCTTCATTTAAGGAGACCTTCTTATTGTTTCATTTCGCTTTAAAATTTTGAAAGAATTAGGAGTCTTATTACTTCGTTCTAATTTGATTAGCATCAAAAGGAGCAATCCCATGACTATCACATTAAAAACGATGCGTACATCTCACACAAGTCTTGGGAGACTTTCTTATTGTTTCATTAGGTTTCTCAAATTAACAAAGAAAGAGGTGATTATGAGTCCTATGAATTCGTTCTAGTTTGATTAGCATCAAAAGGAGATATCCTGTCACTAGTGCCTTCAAAACGATTCGTACATCTCACACAAGTCTTCATTTAGGGAGACATTCTTAATGTTTCATTAGTTCTCTCAAATTGTCAAAATATAGGTGATTATGAGTTCTATTACTTCGTTCTAGTTGAAATTAGCATCAAAAGGAGCAATCACATCACTATCGCGTCCAAAACGATGCGTAGATCTCACACAAGCCTTCATTTAGGGAGACCTTCTCATTGTTTCATTGGGTTTTTCAAATTTACAAAGAAAGATGTGATTAAAAGTTGTATTACTTCATTCTAGTTTGATTAGCGTCAAAAGGAGAAACCCATGACTATCGGGTTCAAAATCAAGTGTACATCTCACAAAAGTATTCATTTTGGGAGTCCTTCTTATTGTTTTATTGGTCGACTAAAATTGTCAAAGAAAGAAGTGATTAGGAGTCCTATAACTTTGTTCTAGTTTGATTAGCATCAAAAGTAGCAATCTCATGATTATCGCGTTAAAAACGATGCGTACATCTTACACATGAGAAAGAATTAGGATTCTTATTACTTCGTTCTAATTTGATTAGGTTCAAAAGGAGCAATCCCATGACTATCGCATTAAAAACAATGCGTACATCTCACACAAGTCTTGGGATACTTTCTTATTGTTTCATTAGGTTTCTCAAATTGTCAAAGAAAGAGGTGATTATGAGTCCTATGAATTAGTTCTAGTTTGATTAGTATCAAAAGGAGCAATCCTGTCACTAGTGCCTTCAAAACGATTCGTACATCTCACACAAGTCTTCATTTAGGGAGACATTCTTAATGTTTCATTAGTTCTCTAAAATTGTCAAAATATAGGCGATTATGAGTTCTATTACTTTGTTCTAGTTGAAATTAGCATCAAAAGGAGCAATCACATCACTATCGCGTCCAAAATGATGCGTAGATCTCACAGAAGCCTTCATTTATAGAGACCTTTATATTGTTTCATTGGTTTTTTCAAATTTACAAAGAAATAGGTGATTAAGAGTTGTATTACTTCTGTCTAGTTTGATTAGCGTCAAAAGGAGAAACACATGACTATCGGGTTCAAAATCAAGCGTACATCTCACGAAAGTATTCATTTTGGGAGACCTTCTTATTGTTTCATTGGTGCACTAAAATTGTCAAAGAAAAAAGTGATTAGGAGTCCTATAACTTCGTTCTAGTATGATTAGCATCAAAAGGAGCAATCCCATGACTATCGCATTAAAAACGATGCGTACATCTCACACAAATCTTCTTTTAAGGAGACCTTCTTATTGTTTAATTGGTTCTCTAAAATTATGAAAGAAGGAGGTCCTGTCTTATTTCTTCGTTCTAATTTGATTAGCATCAAAAAGAGCAATCCTATAACTATCGCGTTAAAAACGATGCGTACATCTCACACAAGTCTTGATTTAGGGAGTCCTTTTTATTGTTTCATTGGGTCTCTCAAATGGTCAAAGAAAGAGGTGATTATGAGTCCATTAAATTCGTTCTAGTTTGATTAGCATGAAAAAGAGCAATCATATCACTAGTGCCTTAAAAACGATCCGTACATCTCACACAAGTCTTCATTTAAGGAGATCTTCTTAATGTCTCATTAATTCCCTCAAATTGTCAAAATATAGGTGATTATGAGTTCTATTACTTCGTTCTAGTTGAAATTAGCATCAAAAGGAGCAATCAAATCACTATCGCGTCCAAAACGATGCGTAGATCTCACATAAGTCTTTATTTAGGGAGACCTTAATATTTTTTCATTGCTTGTTTCAAATTTTCAAAGAAAGAGGTAATTAAGAGTTGTATTGCATCGATCTAGTTTGATTAGCGTCAAAATTACAAACCCATTACTATAGCGTTCAAAACCATGTGTACATCTCACACAAGGCTTCATTTAGGGAGACCTTCTTATTGTTTCATTGGTGCTCTGAAATTGTCAAAGAAAGAGGTGATTCGGAGTCCTATAACTTTGTTCTAGTTTGATTAGCTTCAAAAGGAGCAATCCCATGACTATCGCGTTAAAAACAATGCGTACATCTCACACATGTCTTCAGTTAAGGAGACCTTCTTATTGTTTCATTGGTTCTCTAAAATTGTGAAAGAAGGAGGTGATTAGGAGTTTTATTACTTCGTTCAAATTTGATTAGCATCAAAAGGAGCAATCCCATGATTATCGCGTTAAAAACGATGCGTACATCTCACACAAGTCTTGATTTAGGGAGACCTTCTTATTGTTTCATTGGGTCTCTCAAATTGTCAAAGAAAGAGGTGATTATGAGTCCTATGAATTCGTTCTAGTTTGATTAGCATCAAAAGGACCAATCCTGTCACTAGTGAGACAAGCCGTACATCTCACACAAGTCTTCATTTAGGGAGACCTTCTTAATGTTTCATTAGTTCTCTCAAATTATCAAAATATAGGTGATTATAAGTTCTATTACTTCGTTCTAATTGAATATAGCATCAAAAGTAGCAATCACATCACTATCGCGTCCAAAACGATGCGTAGATCTCACACAAGTCTTCATTTAGAGAGATCTTCATATTGTTTCATTGGTTTTTTCAAATTTACAAAGAAAGAGGTGATTAAGAGTTGTATTACTTCGTTCTAGTTTGATTAGCGTCAAAAGGAGAAACCCATAACTATCGGGTTCAAAATCAAGCGTACATCTCATAAAAGTATTCATTTTGGGAGGCATTATTATTATTTTATTGGTCGACTAAAATTGTCAAAGAAAGAAGTGATTAGGAGTCCTATAACTTCGTTCTAGTTTAATTAGCATCAAAAGGAGCAATCTCAAGATTATCGCGTTAAAAACGATGCGTACATCTTACACATGTCTTCATTTAAGGAGACCTTCTTATTGTTTCAATTGTTCTTTAAAATTGTGAAAGAATTAGGAGTCTTATTACTTCGTTCTAATTTGATTAGCATCAAAAGGAGCAATCCCATGACTATCGCATTAAAAACGATGCGTACATCTCACACAAGTCTTTATTATGAGACTAATTACTTCGTTCTAATTTGATTAGTATCAAAAAGAGCAATCTTATGACTATCGCGTTAAAAACGATGCGTACATCTCACACAAGTCTTGATTTAGGGAGTCCTTTTTATTGTTTCATTGGGTCTCTCAAGTGGTCAAAGAAAGAGGTGATTATGAGTCCATTAAATTCGTTCTAGTTTGATTAGCATGAAAAAGAGCAATCATATCACTAGTGCCTTAAAAACGATCCGTACATCTCACACAAGTCTTCATTTAAGGAGATCTTCTTAATGTCTCATTAATTCCCTCAAATTGTCAAAATATAGGTGATTATGAGTTCTATTACTTCGTTCTAGTTGAAATTAGCATCAAAAGGAGCAATCAAATCACTATCGCGTCCAAAACGATGCGTAGATCTCACATAAGTCTTTATTTAGGGAGACCTTAATATTTTTTCATTGCTTGTTTCAAATTTTCAAAGAAAGAGGTAATTAAGAGTTGTATTGCATCGATCTAGTTTGATTAGCGTCAAAATTACAAACCCATTACTATAGCGTTCAAAACCATGTGTACATCTCACACAAGGCTTCATTTAGGGAGACCTTCTTATTGTTTCATTGGTGCTCTGAAATTGTCAAAGAAAGAGGTGATTAGGAGTCCTATAACTTTGTTCTAGTTTGATTAGCTTCAAAAGGAGCAATCCCATGACTATCGTGTTAAAAACGATGCGTACGACTCAAACATGTCTTCATTTAAGGAGACCTTCTTATTGTTTCATTGGTTCTCTAAAATTGTGAAAGAAGGAGGTGATTAGGAATTTTATTACTTCGTTCTAATTTGATTAGCGTCAAAAAGTGCAATCCCATGACTATCTCGTTAAAAACAATGCGTACATCTCACAAAAGTCTTGATTTAGGGAGACCTTCTTATTGTTTCATTGTGTCTCTCAAATTGTCAAAGAAAGAGGTGATTATGAGTCCTATGAATTCGTTCTAGTTTGATTAGCATCAAAAGGACCAATCCTGTCGCTAGTGAGATGGGCCGTACATCTCACACAAGTCTTCATTTAGGGAGACCTTCTGAATGTTTCATTAGTCCTCTCAAATTATCAAAATATAGGTGATTATAAGTTCTATTACTTCGTTCTAATTGAATATAGCATCAAAAGGAGCAATCACATCACTATCGCGTCCAAAACGATGCGTAGATCTCACACAAGTCTTCATTTAGGGAGATCGTCATATTGTTTCATTGGTTTTTTCAAATTTACAAAGAAAGATGTGATTAAGAGTTGTATTACTTCGTTCTAGTTTGATTAGCGTCAAAAGGAGAAACCCATGACTATCGGGTTCAAAATCAAGCGTACATCACATAAAAGTATTCATTTTGGGAGTCCTTCTTATTGTTTTATTGGTCGACTAAAATTGTCAAAGAAAGAAGTGATTAGGAGTCCTATAACTTTGTTCTAGTTTGATTAGCATCAAAAGTAGCAATCTCATGATTATCGCGTTAAAAACGATGCGTATATCTTACACATGCCTTCATTTAAGGAGACCTTCTTATTTTTTTATTTGTTCTCTAAAATTGAGAAAGAATTAGGAGTCTTATTAGTTCGTTCTAATTTGATTAGGTTCAAAAGGAGCAATCCCATGACTATCGCATTAAAAACAATGTGTACATCTCACACAAGTCTTGGGATACTTTCTTATTGTTTCATTAGGTTTTTCTCAAATTGTCAAAGAAAGAGGTGATTATGAGTCCTATGAATTAGTTCTAGTTTGATTAGCATCAAAAGGAGCAATCCTATCACTAGTGCCTTCAAAATGATTCGTACATCTCACACAAGTCTTCATTTAGGGAGACATTCTTAATGTTTCATTAGTTCTCTAAAATTGTCAAAATATAGGCGATTATGAGTTCTATTACTTCGTTCTAGTTGAAATTAGCATCAAAAGGAGCAATCACATCACTATCGCGTCCAAAACGATGCGTAGATCTCACAGAAGCCTTCATTTATAGAGACCTTTATATTGTTTCATTGGTTTTTTCAAATTTACAAAGAAATAGGTGATTAAGAGTTGTATTACTTCTTTCTAGTTTGATTAGCGTCAAAAGGAGAAACACATGACTATCGGGTTCAAAATCAAGCGTACATCTCACGAAAGTATTCATTTTGGGAGACCTTCTTATTGTTTCATTGGTGCACTAAAATTGTCAAAGAAAAAAGTGATTAGGAGTCCTATAACTTCGTTCTAGTATGATTAGCATCAAAAGGAGCAATCCCATGACTATCGCATTAAAAACGATGCGTACATCTCACACAAGTCTTCTTTTAAGGAGACCTTCTTATTGTTTAATTGGTTCTCTAAAATTATGAAAGAAGGAGGTCCTGTCTTATTTCTTCGTTCTAATTTGATTAGCATCAAAAAGAGCAATCCTATAACTATCGCGTTAAAAACGATGCGTACATCTCACACAAGTCTTGATTTAGGGAGTCCTTTTTATTGTTTCATTGGGTCTCTCAAATGGTCAAAGAAAGAGGTGATTATGAGTCCATTAAATTCGTTCTAGTTTGATTAGCATGAAAAAGAGCAATCATGTCACTAGTGCCTTAAAAACGATCCGTACATCTCACACAAGTCTTCATTTAAGGAGATCTTCTTAATGTCTCATTAATTCCCTCAAATTGTCAAAATATAGGTGATTATGAGTTCTATTACTTCGTTCTAGTTGAAATTAGCATCAAAAGGAGCAATCAAATCACTATCGCGTCCAAAACGATGCGTAGATCTCACATAAGTCTTTATTTAGGGAGACCTTAATATTTTTTCATTGCTTGTTTCAAATTTTCAAAGAAAGAGGTAATTAAGAGTTGTATTGCATCGATCTAGTTTGATTAGCGTCAAAATTACAAACCCATTACTATAGCGTTCAAAACCATGTGTACATCTCACACAAGGCTTCATTTAGGGAGACCTTCTTATTGTTTCATTGGTGCTCTGAAATTGTCAAAGAAAGAGGTGATTCGGAGTCCTATAACTTTGTTCTAGTTTGATTAGCTTCAAAAGGAGCAATCCCATGACTATCGCGTTAAAAACAATGCGTACATCTCACACATGTCTTCAGTTAAGGAGACCTTCTTATTGTTTCATTGGTTCTCTAAAATTGTGAAAGAAGGAGGTGATTAGGAGTTTTATTACTTCGTTCAAATTTAATTAGCATCAAAAGGAGCAATCCCATTATTATCGCGTTAAAAACGATGCGTACATCTCACACAAGTCTTGATTTAGGGAGACCTTCTTATTGTTTCATTGGGTCTCTCAAATTGTCAAAGAAAGAGGTGATTATGAGTCCTATGAATTCGTTCTAGTTTGATTAGCATCAAAAGGACCAATCCTGTCACTAGTGAGACAAGCCGTACATCTCACACAAGTCTTCATTTAGGGAGACCTTCTTAATGTTTCATTAGCTCTCTCAAATTATCAAAATATAGGTGATTATAAGTTCTATTACTTCGTTCTAATTGAATATAGCATCAAAAGTAGCAATCACATCACTATCGCGTCCAAAACGATGCGTAGATCTCACACAAGTCTTCATTTAGAGAGATCTTCATATTGTTTCATTGGTTTTTTCAAATTTACAAAGAAAGATGTGATTAAGAGTTGTATTACTTCGTTCTAGTTTGATTAGCGTCAAAAGGAGAAACCCATAACTATCGGGTTCAAAATCAAGCGTACATCTCATAAAAGTATTCATTTTGGGAGGCATTATTATTATTTTATTGGTCGACTAAAATTGTCAAAGAAAGAAGTGATTAGGAGTCCTATAACTTCGTTCTAGTTTAATTAGCATCAAAAGGAGCAATCTCAAGATTATCGCGTTAAAAACGATGCGAACATCTTACACATGTCTTCATTTAAGGAGACCTTCTTATTGTTTCAATTGTTCTTTAAAATTGTGCAAGAATTAGGAGTCTTATTACTTCGTTCTAATTTGATTAGCATCAAAAGGAGCAATCCCATGACTATCGCATTAAAAACGATGCGTACATCTCACACAAGTCTTGATTATGAGACTTATTACTTCGTTCTAATTTGATTAGTATCAAAAAGAGCAATCTTATGACTATCGCGTTAAAAACGATGCGTACATCTCACACAAGTCTTGATTTAAGGAGACCTTTTTATTGTTTCATTGGGTCTCTCAAATGGTCAAAGAAAGCGGTGATTATGAGTCCTATGAATTCTTTCTAATTTGATTAGCATCAAAAGGAGCAATCATATCACTAGTGCCTTCAAAACGATCCATACATCTCACACAAGTCATTATTTAGAGAGATCTTCTTAATGTTTCATTAGTTCTCTCAAATTATAAAAAAATATAGTTGATTATGAGTTCTATTACTTCGTTCTAGTTGAAATTAGCATCAAAAGGAGCAATAACATCACTATCGCGTCCAAAACGATGCGTATATCTCACACAAGTCTTTAATTAAGGAGACCTTAATATTGTTTCATTGGTTATTTCAAATTTACAAAGAAAGAGGTGATTAAGAGTTGTATTACATCGATCTAGTTTAATTAGCGTCAAAATGACAAACCCATGACTATCGCGTTCAAAACCATGTGTACATCTCACGCAAGGCTTCATTTAGGGAGACATTCTTATTGTTTAATTGGTGCTCTAAAATTGTCAAAGAAAGAGGTGATTAGGAGTCCTATAACTTCGTTCTAGTTTGATTAGCATAAAAAGGAGCAATCCCATGACTATCGTGTTAAAAACGATGCGTACATCTCACACATGTCTTCATTTAAGGAGACCTTCTTATTGTTTCATTGGTTCTCTAAAATTGTGAAAGTAGGAGGTGATTAGGAATTTTATTACTTCGTTCTAATTTGATTAGCATCAAAAAGAGCAATCCCATGACTATCTCGTTAAAAACGATGCGTACATCTCACAGAAGTCTTGATTTAGGGAGACCTTCTTATTGTTTCATTGGGTCTCTCAAATTGTCAAAGAAAGAGGTGATTATGAGTCCTATGAATTCGTTCTAGTTTGATAAGCATCAAAAGGACCAATCCTGTCACTAGTGAAACGAGCCGTACAACTCACACAAGTCTTCATTTAGGGAGACGTTCTTAATGTTTCATTAGTTCTCTCAAATTATCAAAATATAGGTGATTATAAGTTCTATTACTTCGTTGTAATTGAATATAGCATCAAAAGGAGCAATCACATCACTATCGCGTCCAAAACGATGCATATATCTCACACAAGTCTTCATTTAAGGAGACCTTCATATTGTTTCATTGGTTTTTTCTAATTTACAAAGAAAGAGGTGATTAAGAGTTGTATTACTTTGTTCTAGTTTGATTAGCGTCAAAAGGAGAAACCCATGACTATCGGGTTCAAAATCAAGCATACATCTCATAAAAGTATTCATTTTGGGAGACTTTCTTATTGTTTTATTGGTCGACAAAAATTGTCAAAGAAAGAAGTGATTAGGAGTCTTATAACTTTGGTCTAGTTTGATTAGCATCAAAAGGAGCAATCCCATGATTATCGAGTTAAAAATAATGCGTACATCTTACACATGTCTTCATTTAAGGAGACCTTCTTATTGT
This sequence comes from Panax stipuleanatus, assembly GCA_020205555.1. Taxonomy (NCBI): domain Eukaryota; kingdom Viridiplantae; phylum Streptophyta; class Magnoliopsida; order Apiales; family Araliaceae; genus Panax; species Panax stipuleanatus. Next base: position 33,287 of record JAINUT010000052.1, read on the forward strand.
TTCATTTGTTCTTTAAAATTGTGAAAGAATTCGGAGTCTTATTACTTCGTTCTAATTTCATTAGCATAAAAAGGAGCAATCACATGACTTCGCATTAAAAACGATGCGTACATCTCACACAAGTCTTGGGAGACTTTCTTATTGTTTCATTGGGTTTCTCAAATTGTCAAAGAAAGAGGTGATTATGAGTCCTATGAATTCGTCATAGTTTGATTAGCGTCAAAAGGAGTAATCCTATCACTAGTGCCTTCAAAACGATTCGTACATCTCACACAAGTCTTCATTTAGGGAAACCTTCTTAATGTTTCATTAGTTCTCTCAAATTGTCAAAATATAGGTGATTATTGATAGTAGTGTGCATACAAGCCAATCATGTATGATGATAAAGCACATACTTTGTAAACAATCTTATTTATTTATTAATAAAATATTTATTTATTAAAGGCATTTAATTATCTACATGATGCTGTTTTTATAATATGTAAATAACCCCTAGTTTTAACCAATGCTTTTAGAATCATGATGTTGATCATGCTAATGAGATCTAAATTCTTAGAAAGCTTTAAAAAGGAGAAACCCATGACTATCGGGTTCAAAATAAAGCGTACATCTCACAAAAGTATTCATTTTGGGAGACCTTCTTATTGGTTCATTGGTGCAATAAAATTGTCAAAGAAAGAATTGATTAGGAATCCTACAACTTCGTTCTAGTTTGATTAGCATCAAAAGGAGCAATCCCATGACTATCGCGTTAAAAACGATGCGTACATCTCACACAAGTCTTGATTTAGGGAGACCTTCTTATTGTTTCATTAGGTTTCTCAAATTGTCAAAGAAAGAGGTGATTATGAGTCCTACGAATTCGTTCTAGTTTGATTAGCATCAAAAGGACCAATCCTGTCCCTAGTGAAACGAGCCGTACATCTCACGCAAGTCTTCATTTAGGGAGACCTTCTTAATGTTTCATTAGTTCTCTCAAATTGCCAAAATATAGGTGATTAAGAGTTCTATTACTTCGTTCTAGTTGAAATTAGCATCAAAAGGAGCAATCACATCACTATCGCGTCCAAAACGATGCGTAGATCTCACACAAGCCTTTATTTAGGGAGACCTTCATATTGTTTCATTGGTTTTTTCAAATTTACAAAGAAAGAGGTGATTAAGGGTTGTATTACTTCATGCTAGTTTGATTAGCGTCAAAAGGAGAAACCCATGACTATCGGGTTCAAAATCAAGCGTATATCTCCACGTTCTTATTGTTTAATTGGTGCACCAAAATTGTCAAAGAAAGAAGTGATTAGGAGTCCTATAACTTCGTTCTAGTTTGATTAGCATCAAAAGGAGCGATCGCATGACTATCGCCTTAAAAACGATGCGTACATCTCACACATGTCTTCATTTAAGAGACCTTCTTATTGTTTAATTGATTCTCTAAAATTGTGAAAGAAGAAGGTGTTTAGGAGTCTTATTAATTCGTTCTAATTTGATTACTATCAAAAAGAGCAATCTTATGACTATCGCATTAAAAACGATGCGTACATCTCACACAAGTCTTGATTTAAGGAGACCTTTTAATTATTTCATTGGGTCTCTCAAATGGTAAAAGAAAGAGGTGATTTTGAGTCCTATGAATTCGTTCTAATTTGATTAGCATCAAAAAGAGCAATCATATCAATAGTGCCTTCAAAACGATCCGTACATCTCACACAAGTCGTCATTTAGGAAGATCTTCTTAATGTTTCATTAGTTCTCTCAAATTATAAAAATATAGTTGATTATGAGTTCTATTACTTCGTTCTAGTTGAAATTAGCATCAAAAGGAGCAATCACATCACTATCGAGTCCAAAATGATGCATATATCTCACACAAGTCTTTATTTAGGGAGACCTTAATATTGTTTCATTGGTTGTTTCAAATTTACAAAGAAAGAGGTGATTAAGAGTTGTATTACATCGATCTAGTTTGATTAGTGTCAAAACGACAAACCCATGACTATCACGTTCAAAACCATGTGTGCATCTCACACAAGGCTTCATTTAGGGAGACCTTTTTATTGTTTCATTGGTGCTCTAAAATTGTCAAAGAAAGAGCTGATTAGGAGTGCTATAACTTCGTTCTGGTTTGATTAGCATCAAAAAGAGTAATCCCATGACTATCGCGTTAAAAACGATGCGTACATCTCACACATGTCTTCATTTAAGGAGACCCTCTTATTGTTTCATTGGTTCTCTAAAATTGTGAAAGAAAGAGGTGATTAGGACTTTTATTACTTCGTTCTAATTTGATTAGCATCAAAAGAAGCAATCCCATGACTATCGCTTTAAAAACGATGCGTACATCTCACAGAAGTCTTGATTTAGGGAGACCTTCTTATTGTTTCAGTGGGTCTCTCAATTGTCAAAGAAAGAGGTGATTATGAGTCCTATGAATTCGTTCTAGTTGATTAGCATCAAAAGGACCAATCCTGTCACTAGTGAAACGAGCTGTACATCTCACACAAGTCTTCATTTAGGGAGACCTTCTATAATGTTTCATTAGTTCTCTCAAATTATCAAATATAGGT